>VDFB02268082.1:131756-184639 GCA_007258455.2 Sequoia sempervirens | reverse complement strand
ATGTATAGTTGTTAGCCGAGCCTTAGTCAAATGGCTAAATAAGCCAAAACAAACAAGATTTGTAATAACCCTCCAAACCAGAAGATTGCAGAGGATAGAATAGACAGGATACGAGTTGTTGGAAGGAGATTATGTAATTAATTAAATGGTTAAGCCTAATTAGGCAAGTTTTTTGTATAAAAGGAGGGGTATAGACCTTTGTTTTCCAAGTCCAGGTTGAGATAGCGAGAGAATGCTTGAGAGATTTGAAGACATTTCTGCACATCAGAGTAATGTCATGCTGCTGTGCTTGAAGGAGATAGTCTTGAAGCAATTGTAACTGTTTTGGAGTATAATCGGATCGGTCACTCCGTTGGAGAGGGGCCCGGAGACGTAGTCCTTAGGGACGAACTCCGTTATCAATTGTGGTTTCGTCTCTCTATTTATTCTCTCTTTCTTTCTCAGTTCATTATCTTGGCATTTATTTTATGTTATGTTCATTTATTCATTTAAGCATTTAATTATGTAATCATTTATGTTAATCATTGTAATAATTGATCTTTTACGTTATGCATTCTGTAAGCAATTAGTCCTAGATCCTAAATAGATCATTCTCACAAAAGAGTCATCTTCTAGAAACTTAGCACAAGCTAGCACCCTTGCATCATTATCTCAGCTTTTATCATATTCCCAAGGCACTAGCCTATCATCTGGGACAAAAGGTTCAATTACATCCCCTATATCAGGGTGTGAAAACTCAAACTTTGTTCCTTGTTCAACATGTTTTTATTTAGTCTTTGGTTGCAAATTTCCCTCAACACCCTATGCTTCATCAATGCTCTCAGTAGGCAACTCCATAATAGGAGTATCTTCTATATCCACTAGCTGCTACTCTTCTAGTGTTGTGACTTCCTTTCGTTGACCACCAATTAAATGCTCCTACAAAGCTCTTTGAGCTAACTACTTAACTTGTTCCACTTTCTCCAAAAAGGTTCCATCCATGAAATCACTAAGGACCAATTCCATCCTTTTATATTTGTCAGTGATATGTTTATAAGGGCTCTCATAATAGGAATTCTAAGTAGAAGCCTTATACTCAACCTCAACAATCTTCATCCATATCTCATCCCTATCCTAGATAGTAGTAGGTGTTGGAAAATTCCTTATCACATCTTCTCTGAAGTAAAATGCATGAGGTCCATATCATGAGATTGACCTCTTTATCTTTTCTCTATTAATATGTCCTTCTGGGTTAAACTTTCTACTAGAGGCTACTTTCATTCTTAGGCTACTAACAATTATACCAAAAACCTCATATGGTTCCTTTGTAGATAGAAAAAAATGATCAAAAGAGAAATTTGATGCAATAATGGAGGCCTTTTGGAATAACCTAAAGTATTTTGCATCATAGTGGTCCATCTACCATATTATCTCAATGAAGGCCAACCTATCAGAGACAAACTTGGGTAGCAAATTTGGTGCAACAAGAGTCCCATAGCATCTTATGACTGTGCAATCATTATATAAATACTAGTCTCCCTAATTGCATTCATAATCTAGGTCATCACCAAATTCCTTTGGCCTTAGCAATGCTTGAATTTTTTTGGAAATACTTTTAGTGGGTGCAACACCCATTTGTGCCAAAGTGGTGTGTTTTATGATGTTACAAAATCTAGCATAGTTTGATTTTGAGCAATGTAAATCCCAAATATGTGTCCACATTTGAATAGGCAACTTATTATTCCTTTCATCCACTTGTCTTAGTTTCATGGCCTTTCCAAATGCTTCCTATCCTTGATATAATATCATATGCATTAGTAATGAATAGTGCCTTAATGTCAATGGTGTTCTCCTCTCCTTTAACTTTACCAAATCATAGTGTAACTATTCTGCAACTTTGTGGGCATAATTAAACCATGTGTGCTTGTTTATATGTTCAATATCCAAAATTATGAACAGTAGGGGTGAGGTTATCCTTCCATCACACCTTAGTCCAAGCACCTGACACAACATATAATATGTATATCTGAAGTAGTCTACAAACTCTTCACAGTCTAGTGGTTCAACCTCTTTGAGTGCAAACATAGTGCCCTTTTCATGTCTATGCATTGGCATCTCACATTTATGAAGCACTAGCTTATGTTTGGCATATTCCTACTGCAATTTCTCAAAATTAATCTTTTTGTTGGCATCAGGTCTCATTCTAGAAACCTCCACAACTTTACTTGCATTTATTTCTTGAATTCTACTACCCTCGGTGTCTGTAATTACCCTGTTTATATCATCATATATTTCTACAAAATGTAGCATCAAGTCCACCTCAACAAAAAATTTTGGGGACAACTAGTTTCCCTAAATCATAACACCAGACATTTTTACCAATATGTCAAGCGTCTCTTTTTATACACATATAGGAACAATTCTCATTCAGTCTCTGGTACAACAATATCACCAATTCCCTCTACAAGGTCCTTGAAATTGCTAGTAAAAATCCCTTCCCTTGTAGCCTTCCTACCACTTGCTTTGAAGTCTAGCAGTTGGAATTTATCCATAAAGCGTGCATAATCTTTAGGTTGGCTTCTTTTCTTCTCAATGACTTCAAATGTTTGATGGGGGTCATGGGTCACCGTCTGCTTTTTCTTCTAGGGTATAGGTTTCAATGAGGATGACTCACTAGGTTGGCTCATTCTAGCTTCTTTAGGGTTTTACTTAGTTTGAAAGTAAACTAGGTTTGGGATTATTACCCTATTCTTAACAGCTCGAACTTGGACTCAAACATGATTCTACCCAATTAAGAAACTATACTAACTCAAGAAAAACTAGAAACCCTAAATAATTCCTAGAATTAACTCAGAAATCCTTTGGTTTGGCACCCAAATTTTTACAAAGCAGTAAAATAAATCATTGGAGGATTGATGGCAACTTACCCAAGATAAAACTTTTCGCAACTCTTTTAGCTTCGGCTCTGGTTACTTCAAAGTCTCCTTTAGCTCCTCAAATGTTTGGTTGAGATGAAAATATAAACTGTAAACCTCCTTCAATGAATTTAGCTGAGTACATATACCATTAATGGTGCACGAATGCTTGCGTGAGTGAACAATTATGCCTCAGGTTGGCCATTCCTATTTTAATTCAAACCATCGATGCATTTAGATGAAAAAAATCATCTAACGGCTCACATTGCTTATTTTTCTCCATAGGCCCTTCTGGTAATTTGATGTGTACTCAATGAGCTAAGAAATTTCCACATGTATTTCCCCACATTTCATGAGTATCGCTCATTGTGTGTCTCTTTTCCAAACTGGGATCTCACCAAATGATGGCTAGAAGGCTAGCAATGAGACATTAGCCTTTGATCATGAGCATAGAGAAGATGTTGACTGAAGAAATGAGTTATATCACTCATTGCGTGTCCAAAGTTCATTAATTAATCCGAGCTCATGATAGAACAAAGCCATGCAATGGGAATATACTCTTCCCATCGGCGGTCGTGGGTTCTCTTTAGAAAATCATAATGTAACCGGCTATAGTACAAGGGCCAACGATGGGTTAAGAACTTAACCGCATTGCTCATCGTAGGTTACCCTCTTAGAATAACAATAAAACACACGAGTGATGAACCAAGGCAGAAGGATAGACCTAACATCACTCATTTGGGTTATAAGAAATATTTCATGCAGCAACACGTGATGGGAAGATGGTTAGTGAGTGACAAGCTTAGACAATACTAGGCCCAACAGTAACCAAGGCATTGGGGCTGGTTGAACAACGATAATAAAGACCATGGGAAGAGGCTTAAGTAACAAGTGAACTAGTTCATCTGGTCAATGCAAAAAAATAAAATGGATGATAATCAAGGGGAACATGATACATGAAACTCTTAAACCCAAAGCCCTAATGTCGAAAGACAGAAGTGACCAGTGACACTACCATGAAGTCAATAGAACCATGAATATTTTATGGGTTCCTCCAAAACCAAATATTTAATCCTAGCTAATTGATTGGCCAAAAATACATTAAAAAAGGGGTACAGTCGGCTGTAGCACACAAGCTCCAAATTTTTAATAAGGATCGACACCCAATGGACATGTGAATTCATAAGCCTTAGGAAATTCAAAAAATACTTTTGTCACATGTTCTTTTAGTGAGCCTTCAAACAAGTTTTAAAGCCATATCATGATGAATTGATACAAGAAAGTTTACGACACACTTAAACTATCATCATTACTTGATAAGGCCCAATGCATTTGCATGCACGAAATTAGGGAGCGGGGTCGCCAACTTGCCACCATCTATAATCGTCTAACATTGTTTTATGTGTTTGCAAGGTTAACTCCTACTTAAGCATGCCTAACTCCCTACATTTGTATGTGATAAAGGCGAGGTGGCACTATCTGATGAAATCCAGATAGAAACCATTAAATCCATTTGACAATTAAAATATTTTCTGAAATCACATTGCAAGTTTTAAAGCATGCCATATCTCACCAATATCATTTGCATTGAAGGCTTTGATTTTGCATCATGCCTTTAAATCTGGATTCTAAGCTAATTTTACCTAACTTGTTTGTGATGATTTTGGAGCTAAATTTCTTCTATCTGCATTGTTCATGGTGTTTTTGGCTCTCTATGGGTTCATCTTTCTTTTAGGAGAGAAGCTCACATGATTGAACCTTAGCATATAAGATGACACAAATTGGACATCGCGTGAAGGATGTCAATAGTTTGGAGTTTCGCCTGAGAAATTAAAGATTGGTGGTACCTGTTCATCCATGGGAGCTCTTGATTTTAGACTGTATAGAGGATGATCATTTGTATCAAGTATTTAAGGAAAAGTGTTCAACATTCTTGAATTGTATCAAAACGTTGATTGGTGAAGAGGTATTGCACACTGGTTCACAACGTATAATCTTCCCAGCCAATCTTCTTTCCATTTTTCTGTTTAATGCAATGGACTTGTTTCAGAATTTTAAATTCCTTCAAGCTATTGCTAACAATTTTTTGAAGATAAAATACTTGCAAGAAAATGCCCTATTGCAGAGTGTTCAAGGTTACGACTTAATGCATGGTGAAGGCTTCATAGGCGGGCTCTTTCCCAGACAATATCTATATCATAAGTAGTGTTACCTTGACATCTACGAGGCCTTCAAGATTTCATTACTGAGGTGTTCATTTGCATACATGTACCAAGCTTTGGGCAGGTATCATTTTGATGTGGATAAAGAGGAGATTACCAATTTCAAGAGAAAATATCATGCTCTCTCTTTTCTATTGTCACATGAATGTTTGCAAGGGATGCAATAGAATGTTGAGATGCTAAACCACCAAACAAATAGGGTCAATGTGCTCATACCAGATATAAACATTTTAGTACATTCTCAAGCACAGGCAGCCATTTAAATTCAAATACTTCTAGTTGAAGGCCAAGGAGAAAACTTAGTTAATATGGGTGGTAGGGGAATTTAAATAGTCATAAATGTTTTTTGTTCTAGGTATATGGCAGTTTATTCAAAATATGTAGTTGGGGCAGTGGGATTTAGTTTGAAATGATCTGAACAGATCAATTTTGCTTAGGAAAATCTTAGGTGGTTGGTTGGTTGTAATTTTGATCGGTTTTCATTTTAAAGTCAATATCAAACTATCCTATAGGTCCCCCACAAATGGGATGATTTTGTAAGAATGTTTTATTTCTAATCGAGCTACAACCAGAGGTTTTCTTCCTAGTTCTTTCCTATTGGTATGCTCATTTGAACTAGGTTTTGTAATATTTCAATTATATATATAATAATTTATAGTTGCTTGCCACTTTTTCCTAAAAAAAAAAAAATAGAACCAAATAAGACAATCAAAAAATAAAAGCTCTAACACCTATATACACATGCATAATCATACAAGATTAAGTGGCACCCATTTAAAAGGAAAATCATAGGTCACAAAACCATCATAATAAATGCTTACACACCCAAAGTAAAGGTAACATCTAACAAATTTTTTGAAGACTTTTCTTGAGTTCCATGTAGCTTTCATGTTAATTAATGTGCTATTTTACAATAATAATATGTTCAATCCTAGTCTGATTCCATTATCTTTTCTCTTAGATTAAGGTAAGAAGTATTTCCTATATCTTTCTTACTTTCATTTTGTAGTATATGCTAATCAATTTGGGTCATAAATATTATGGAAAGGAGTTTTTGAATAAATCTTGATTTTATTGGGAGATGTACATGAAGAAATTCATTTGAGGGTAAGATAGAAAGCACATCCAAATTGGAGATGGAATGAATTAGCAACACAAATTTTGTGATTTTTAATATTAAAATGGAGGAATTGGTCATAGATTAAAAATTTTGAGCTAGATTTTGTGAAAAAAATCTACAAGAATGGTGGATGGGGAATAGGATGCGTTAGATCATAAATCCAAAAGTATCATTCAATTTTTTAGAAGTTTTATGCTCTTTAATGTTGTGGGAGAAACCATCTCAATGTATCTTTTGTTAATGTTGGGAAACTTGTACCTAGATAAATCCTTTATGATTTTTTTCTATTTGAGGATGGGTGATGGTGGATTATTTTTTAGCATAAGAATGTACTCAACACCATTGTGTGGATTAATTTTGAGGGTGTGTTACATAATGAGAATAAAATTTTATGGCACTAGTGCATTCATAATGTTGGTGAGAAATTTCTAATGACTATAAAAACTAAAAATATTGTAGAGTTGTTTGTTGAATTGGTTCAGGGGCACCATTTAAAGGTGTTTGTCCATTCAAGGTTATTAGGTCCAGGTTATAGATTTTGAGAGAATTTTCTTTAAAATAAAGTCACTAAGACCATTTTATGTTTTAATATGTCATTTGTGATAATGTTTAGGTGTCTAGGTGGTAAATATTTCAAGGTGTGCAAAAAATGCAAAGTTGTCAAATTGAAATAATGTAAAGTTGTCAAAAGTTACAAAATTGCAATTTTGGGGAATATGAATAGTCAAGACATTTCAAAAGGTAGTTAGGTGGTTGATTTGGAGGGAATAGGTATAAATAATCTTTAGAACCTATTGGAGGATGGTTGGAGAAGTTTGTAAAGGAGATTCAAGCAATACAATTATGTTATTCCATCAAATTTCTGTTGTTTTTACTGTACAACATGGTAGCATGAGATTGTATAGTCTGTACGTTAACTTTTGGCTCATTTTTGTTGTGGATTATATAGAATATTGTTTCTTCTTTCATTTGAATCTAATTTTAATAAATTTCATTAGGTTTAGTGCATATTATTGTTGATTCTTCTACACCAGCCTGAACTTGCACATTTGATGGTTTGTAAGGCAACAAAATAACTTTTTAATCCATTCCTCATACTATGACCACTATGGATTGAGGAATGGGTCTGCATAATCTTTAATAAGGTGTGAGAATGGTGAGAAAGAGTAGGGGAGGTCAGGAAATGAGATGGGTGTGAAGCCCTAGTGTGAGAAATTGTGTTTTCCATGAGGAAAAGTGAGGTTTTGGTGAGCAAAAAATGAGTTTTATGTTGGGGAAGCATAGATAGTGATTGAATTGAGTGAAGGTAGGATGTTTTGGACCTGTTTGAGTAGTTTTTAGGTTTTGAAGTGATTGGGAAGTGTAATTTCCAATAAGACCTAGGGTTTCTAGGCTTTGGAAGAGGGTTTTGTGGTTTGGCTATTGGGTGTTTGGATATTTGAAAAAAAGTGATAGATTCCTTAGTTTCAGAATGTGGTATTTTATTCCCAAAAGAGTTTGAAGAGTTTGGAAAATATTGGTGAGTGGTTTCTTTGCAAAAGAGGACTAATTTGAGCCCTAAAAGGCGTAAAAACCCTATTTTGAGTGAGTCGTCACAAAGGAGTCATTGGTGAATTGTTGATATGTTTTTGAATTTCAAAATGGGTCCCTGAAATTGGTCATGTCTTGGTTTGAAAGGATGAGATAGTGAAGTTCTACCCAATTGAGTGGTTTCCCAGTGCTACTAGGGAAAGAGTTGATTTGATGAAATGACGAAATTCTGATGAGGTTGTGATTTGACAATTGTTGTTGCAGATTGGAATTGTGTTTTGTGTGATTGCAAGACCTCCCCTTATTGCATCATGAATTTTCTCTTGAATTTAACTTTTATGAAGATTGTATGTACCAAAAAAAAAATTATATGTATTTTAATAAAGTTCTAAAAAATATTTTATGATTTTGGATCATTAATTATAATGTTTTTGGTATTTAAAATGTTATTTATTTATTGTAATCCTTATATTATGTGTCATTTATTGATTATTTATGTAGGCTGACTCAATTTTAATTTCTTAAGAACAAAACCTAGGCCCCTAATCAATTGAGAGAGTTTAAGGTTCATGTGGAGAACTAGACTCCTAAAATTATCAAGGTATTGATAGCTAATAATCATGGATTATTCTATTATTATATTTTAAGAATCTATAAAGAGAATAAAATTAAAAGGCATTTAAGTAATCTCCATACACCCATTATTTAAATGGATTTGTAAGAAGAATGAATAGGAAATTATGGATAGGGATACAATAAGGCACAATGGGTCTATATTGGAACATAAATTCTAGGTAGACATTACTAGAATCGCATGTTTCCCAATAAATAGAGTATCCTTTAGAAAAACTTTTTGAGAAACCCTTATATGGGTTTGGATGCGCAAGACAGAAAATTATCATCGCTATGGTTTAGGACATAGAGCAAAAATCTTCTATACTTCAAATTTAAGGAAACCCTAGAGATCTCAATCCAAGGATGAAGTAGGGGAAAGAGATCTTACAATAGGGTATCCTAGGGTATGATTAGAGACTAAATGAGGGTTCACCACCAAGCTAGCGATTGGAAAGACTAATGAAATGCAAGATCTAATGACAAAATCTAGTGATATCCAGGGCTTGAATAAATGACCTAGAAATGCAAGTAAACTAGAAAAAAAACTACAAAATCAGACGTGTGCACCTAGAAACCTATAAAGGCTTGAATGAGGGCGTGAAATGCTAAAAATTATTTGGATGTTTACTAGGACTCATATGCCAGTCTAGGCAATTTTGTCCCAATCTGGGTTTTTTGTGCCAAATCTGGAATCTGATGTGAGAGTAAATGGTGACTCCCCAATACCCACAAGAATAGTTGCTAGACCAAAACAACTTCCACAAGAGAGAATGGAAAGAAAAATTGCTTCAACAATTCAAGATTGATTAATGGTTGAATATGCTTGAATGCACTTCAATGCAAATGTACATGAGATGCCTTGACCTTATAAAGGAAAGGTAGAGAAATAGGATAAGACAAGATCAAGACAAGTCTCTTAATCCTATTACATGAGATAACTAACGAACTAGCTACCTAGGAATCATGAAATACTAGCTAGATAAGATAAGTTCTACAAAGGCCAACTAATACTTCTAGAAATAATCTTATATCCTAAGTAAACTTAACATGTGAATATGTCCCCTAATTACCTAGTGAGTGAATTAGCTAGATACAAGAAATTTAGTCACATCAACACCCTCCTAAGTGCAACTTAGGGAGAAGATTATTATGAAAACTATGCAAATATGAAGATGAAGATGGGTCCCGACTACTAGGACATGTTAGGTACCCATTGACAATGTAAATGTAAACAATCTCTCACAAGAAGAGAAAAGGAGAAAACCCAGTGGGACAAAACTCCTCTCCAAAAGAGAGAAAACAAAACAAAGAAAACATGATGTATGGAGGACTCAATGATACCCCCAAGACTACATCCATCATGTATATACAACTAATGACCCCCCATAAGAGGGGAAAAGAGATAAGATATCACCCCCACAATGTGTGATTGCCTACAAACATGGTTAATGTCTAAAGACAAAACATAATCCAATGCCTAAAAACAATGTTTCTCCCCTTAGGAAGAAGATACACCATGCACAAATGTAGGAATGCTATAGGAATTAGGAGGAATCCATATGTATGAAGATTTTGTCTCTAAAATCTACTCATGTGTTGCCAAGTTCTTGGATGATGAAGATGATGCACAATCCAATAAGGTATATCCCCAATCCCAACAAATTGTGACAAACCAGGAACCAATGGAAACTGATCTTGAACAAAATTTGAAGACATAGTTGATCCATGACTATCGTCAAATAGGAGAGATAAAACCTCAAATTGGTCCTCCAAATTTGAAATGTGAGACTCCACAAACAAAGAAGCAATGTTTGTCAAATAGGAATCCCAATCAGGAATACTATCATATACTTGTTGTAATGAATCACATGATGTAATCAATGACTCATCAAATAAAGATGTGTTGGAAGAATGAAGAAGAATGGACATCTCTATAGTTTTGTGTTGTCATTGATGTCACCATGTTGTGATTGCAAGTCTAAGTTAGTGCTTGATCTGGTATTTTGGTCTCGTATCTGAATTTGTATTCAAGCTGCACCCTCCTGTATTCTAGTCTGTAATCCTCCACAGTTGATTGTTGATGCTTGAAGTTTTGGGAAATAGTTTATGATTGTTGAAAGCATATATGTTCAGAATCTCTTGTGCTTTGGTGCTTGTACGACATATCAACATTATTTAGTTGATTACTTTTTGCAATTAAGTCTAGTTATGGCTGACTTCTTGGATAAGTCGTGATATGGTAAATTAATTTTTTCTTCTACAAATATATGTGCGACCTATCTTAGGTCCATTCTAACATGATGTAGTGTGTTGGACATTTGTATTTCCTTTTGGAGATATTTTTTGAATGCTTGTTGCCGACAAGTTGATATTTTTTTTATAAACAAGGAAATGTATCTAATTAGGCCAATCTAATTGATGCTTGTGGATGAATCGAGTATATATATTGGATAGGGTTGAAGATTAAAAAGCATAATCAATGAAGTAGTTGTGAATATGAAGTTGAAGAAGAGTGAAAATGATGAAGTGTGTTAAGTCTGTCTATTGAGCATCACCAGAACTGTATCAGCACTTGTTATGTGCACTCTTTTTAGTTCATTTTGGCTATGAAGCCCAATTTTGTCTTGTAAATAATTTTGTAGGAAGTGATCCTCCTTGTAAGAAGTGAGATTTTGTATCTAGAAAGTGAGTCCTTTTAGGTCAGTGAGCCCTTGGTAGTGAGCCTTATAAATTCGGTTTTGGAACTACTTTATATTGTGAGTTAATCCTCACCGTGATTTTTCCCTCATTGGGTTTTCCACGTAAAATCTGGTGCTCATTGTCTTGATTTTACTTTCTGTTATCTGCATTTCATGTTCATACCTAATAATAGAACAATGTGGTTGTGAAGCTAATAAGTATTTAAAGTTTTGAATTTGAATTTGGTGACAACTGATTCACCCCCCCTCTCAGTTTTCTTATGCCTTTTAACAATTAGTGAGAATGATTAGTTAGGTAATGATGAAAAAATTTAATGGAGGTAGAATGAATCAATCTTTTAACTACTATAACTGTAAAAAATTTGGACACAAAGCAAATCAATGTAGATCGAGAAGTAATGGAGGTTAGACTAATCAAAAAAGTGTTTTATGCTATAATTGTAACAAACATGGACATATCTCAAAGGTTTGTAGAAGTAAGAAGGAAAAGTAGTCTACTCCGGTAGAGAAGAATGAAATGGTAAAGAAGATCAACAAAGAAGAGATGAACCAAGAGATGAATAATATATGGAAGAAGAAAGAAGAATAACTTGAAACTATTGTTGTGTTTATGCCCTCATTTGGTACAGAAAATTCCTCTGGGAATTAGACCTAGCATGGTCTTAGGGGGAGCATTATCAGAAAATTGTAAAGACCCCCTAGATGAATGGAATGTCAGAGGCTAGCATGATGATGAAATGTGAAGAATGAATAATCAATTTTTTTGGGAAAAGAATCAAAAGAAAACATGTTGACATACTAATTTGCGGATCGAATTAGGGTTTTCTGTGTTGAGAAGAATGTTTTTAGCAACTTTTTGATGTTTACCGCATTTAATATGAATTAGGGAAAATCAATGGTGTATAAGGTAAAATTTATAAGCATCTTTGATTAGTTGAGCACTTGAAGAGTTTGAAAAGGAATCTTGGAGCAATCTCAAAGTGATTTGATGCATTTTTGAAGAAATTTGAAGAAAATATTACGAATACACAAGAATTATTATTCAGTCTACAAAGGAAAAGAAGAAGTCTTGAATGAACATTAGTGAATTCAAGAAATTTAAGCATGACAATGGACAAAGGATCGAGTGGAAAAATTCCACTGAAGATGAAAGGAGTTAAATTGGAAGAATTTGATCATAGGAAGATGAAATAAATAGAACTAGGGCTGAAGGAAAATGAATTACAGAGCATAAAAACCCTAGGTATGGATTTATGGGAGAATTTCCTTTGTTTGTTGATAAATATTTCATCTTGTTCTTGTCGAGTCATTTCAAGAACAACAACATTGTATTGGAAAAACCCTACCTAATCACAAAGGAAGCGATCAAAGTGATTACTGGCTTATGCAGTATTGGGGATCTCCCTAGAAAGAAAACTGTGAAATACAAAGATGTGGAGGAACTTACTAGAATTAATAAAGATCCTCGAGCTCTATTGATAAACACTCTTGCAGATTCAACTGTAAGGTATGTTGCATATGGAATTTCCTATAAAATTTATTTCAAAAATCTTGAAGGCTCGAAATTGGCTATTGTTGTATATATTGTGTTGGAACTATAAAAATCTCATATTTTTGTTGGCCTTCACTCACCTATCTCCCATGTACCCCAAAAATTTTCCACACCTTAATTTCATAAACAATACAAATTGTTGAAATTTGTGTGACAAGATCCATTTTACAATCCATTTTCATCAATGTTCCCATCAATTTGGCCTTTGACACATAAGTATTCCTTTGGTCATCACTGAGCAAGAGCTTTAAAACAACTAGTACATATCGACAAGATCATGTGCAAGTCTTTCTGATCAACAAGTCACAACCTTTCAATCTGAATGTTTTCTGCATATTGGCAAGAATTGAATCAAGTCATAGTGATCAAATACCTTGGAGATTACATAATCGGGAAAACTGCTTTTCATCTCATCGATGAAATATTATCAACAAGAACAAAGTAATCAAAGCAATTTTTTCAAATCATGCCGAGATCTTGACTCACACCGATGGAAACCTCATTGGCAAGAAAAATATTTTCTTTTGTCAATGAAACATGATAACAACTATTGGGGAGACTTGTACAATCAAAATGAGTCACTCAAATCTCACCGACCATATGGGTTACACTGATAAACGAAATTTTAGGAAGAGTCTTGACGACCTATCCAAATGAGTGAAGTAGTAGATGGAACATGTCGGGGAGACTAAAGACATCATAACAACATTCTATTCTCTCAACGATGGTTCTTGTCAGGCCAATGGTAATAAGAAGGGATCACTATTCATCAAAATTACACTGGGAAATGATTTTAAAAGACTTCTAGTGGTCCAAATTACTTTGACATTGAGAGAATTCCACGATTTTCTCCCCGAAGCAATACGAGTTGGAAAACAAGAGAAATGCCAATTGTATAGTATCGGTAGGAGAATTAGGTTGTCTTCCTAACCAAGAATGATAAATCAAACAGACATTCCACATCAAAAATACATTCAATTATGTCTTGGTGATCAATTGAAAACATATAAACAAAGGTGGCACCAAACACAATACATAGATCGACCAAAAACTAAAGGAGTCTCACCAATATTATCTTTTTCATTCTAACATTGTAAAATTCAAAAAACCTATTGCATTCATTCTCAGAAGTGGACATTAATGGCCGCACAAATGAATATTATGTAAATATTCTCTTATTCAAAGAAGAATGAACAAAAAGGACTTCCAGAATTTTTGTCGGGAAGGACGGGAGGTCAGACAAAAATAAAAAAATTTAGTGTAGACAGAGATTCACAAGTAGATTTAGGAAGTTTCTTTGTAATTGAAATTATAATTTAGTTCTATCACCTTAGAGGATTAAAAATGGAAGGTTCAAGTTCTATGAAAACAAAGAGTAGGAAGCAACAGGGTGAAGGTAGTCAACCCAAAAGTAAAAAACATAAAACTCAAACACGGGTAGAACTCAAAACAAAGGAACAAAAGTTGAACCAGGACCTTATTGATCAACTCCCTGGTTTAGGGCTGAAGGCCAGAAGGTCTACACAATTAAGGGTTGATGTGGAAAATTTTGAAGAAAAATGCAGACATATAGGAGATGTGTGGACTCCTGTTAGAGGATATAAGTTGTTCATGTTCCACTATTGTTAGAGAAATAGGTTTGAGCCAGTGTGCGATCCATAGAATTTCAATCTAGGAAAACTGGTTGTTCCAAATGTATTTGTGAATGTAGAACTTGTGAAACTTCTAGCTAGGCATTGCAACCCAACCCTTAAAGCTATTTGCAACTTGCAAGGTGAACCCTTCATACATGTGTCTAAGACTGTACTTTGTGAATTTTTTAACCTAAGTGACACATGTGATGAGCCAATTGTACATGAGGATTTAGAAAGGGAGTATTGGAGAATGCCATTACACAGACCTAGGAAGGATGGATACCTTGTTCCACTTGAAGACAATGATGGGTCTCCTTTTCATGTCAAATTATTCGAACCCTACCTAAAACACACATATTTCTCAGTGTGTCAAGTATTAGGAACTAAAACTTCTGAATTCATGTCAATAGGGCCAATGGTAATTGTAGTAGATATACAATGTCACAATGAAAGGCCTTTTGATTATGCCTCACACATTTTCAAATGGATTGAATAAGGGTTAATGACAATTAAAAATGGATCTCCCACACTACACTTCAAACATTACTCCATTCTCATGCATATGATATTGTACTATGGACAGGAGATAGGGATGTGGCCAAAAGAATTAAAAATTACACAATCTGATAAGGAAGATCAACCACTACCAATACAATTGTGGACTACTATTTAGGACAATAGATTTGTTAACTCTAGCTATGTTTATTTTGAAGAATATTTTGTCAAGATACTGCATAGGTTTTTTAATCACCCCTATGATTATTCATTGACTGATGAGATTAAAAGATTTCTAAGGCCCAAAGATTTCAATGGACCTACAACTGTTGGTCATAATTGGGGTGATTGGTATTGTTATGTTGATGCCACCATGATTAGGGTATATGGTTTTGAGGATACAACTTTTCTTCTACCAAAAATAGTGCCAAATAGGATTGCATATTTGGAGATTTTTCAGACAAATGGATTATTCAAGTGTTATGAATCTGAGTGCCTATGAGAAACAGCCATTCATTCCAAGTACGTTGTGCTTTGGAGACTTTACTATGTTGTCAAAAGAGGGATATGATATTATTCTAGATAAGTTATTACATTTCAATTTGAAGAAGGCCCCACCAAGAAAGGGATTTGATCTTGAGGGTTACATTGATTTTTCTTGAAAGAAAACAAACTTGGGATGGATATGTTCATATAACCTATCCACATGATGGTATAATTAGGAACATGGAAGAGAGGGAAGTTTAATTGACCATTGATGAGTATAACAAGAAAATGGAGCATAGAATGAAGGAAATAGAAGAGGAAAAAATGTTGTCTTTCGAAAGTGAAGAATCATCTGGTGAAAAGGAACCCCAAGGTCAAACAGACAAAATCTCTAAACTGAGAGTGGAGGAGTATCAACCTCCCAATAGAGAACAAGAAGTTGAAGAAGGAACTAATACAAATACCAAGAAGTTAGCTTATGAATCATTTTTTCTGATGATGAATTTATAAAATCTCTTGAATTTAGATCATTCGTGTACAAGGAAAAAGGGAAAGCAATAAGGGAGTCTATCACAGATATCATACCTAGCAATGAAGCCCAATTGTTGAATACTTTGAAATTAGATGTGGAGAATGAGATGAAGGAAATTGTTGGAGGAGTCTATTGTAATGATTTTCCCTGGTTTAGATTTGAAATCAGATCTTGTTTTTGATAGTTTTTTGCATGATAATAGTGCTACACATAAGCTTAGTCCAGAAGGGGTTACAAAAGTATATACAGGATCAAGATATAATCTTGATGAGAACTCTCTCATGATTTGGGTCCTATCTCCCCCACACAAGAAATCTATGATCATTGACACTAAGAAGTCATTTGGCCATCTCATGACATTGAGAGTAGGAGAAACTAATCCTATGGACATAGATGATATTGGCATTAATGTAGCCAAACTAAATAAAGCATAGATCTAGATGTTGATCAAGGAAAGAGACATGTACAAAATGAACAATGCAAAGGTGTTCAAAGAAAATAATTATTTGAAAGACATGGTCAAAGGTACACTAAAGGGATCTACGAGATTATTAACTCAAGGAGAAGGTTCCCAATCAAAGGATAAGAGTGAAGAATTAAATGTACATTTTCAAGTAAAGCTAGATTTGATGCACTCTTTGCAATATTCTAGAAAAGGCACACCAACTTAATGGTTTGGATGAACAAGTTTTGGGTGAACCATTCCAAGAGTTATACTGCAATTTAGGATCACAAAAGAATAAATGACCGAATTTAGGAGAAAATCTAGGAAATACAAAAGAAAAGTATTTTTGATAGTGCAACCATCACAATTGCTGAATATTTTATGAGGAAACACAAGGATTACTATAAGGAGCTTCAAGCAGATGTAAAGGAGTTCATTGATTCTACAAAGGAATGGGTGCCTAGATTATTCAAAGATGATGAAGAGTGGAAAGACTAGAATGAATGGATGAAAGAATGCAAGTTGATATTGCATGGAGCCTTGGAAGTAGAGAACCAACACTGGATGAGGCGTGCGAGCATTTAGAAAAAATGGTGATCATGGAGATAGTTACAAGGAATGCTTTAGAAGATGTTGATACACATTTGGGTCAATATTATTTAGATCACATGACATGGGTTCATTTATGGATCACTAGAGCGTAATTGTTTATATTTAATTGTTGTTAATCCAAAAGACATTTATGAAGAGGTGTGTCCTCTTCAAAATATTGATATATATAAGTTGGACATATAGTGATTTAAAAAAAAAAAGCAAATGGGGAGAGAATAGGAGATATAGAAGAAACACTTTTTAGAATTTTTATCATATAGATTATATTGTATGGACCATGATGCATGCACAAATATTTGGCCGAAATCAATGGAAGATCTTTAATTCTATGTGCCTCAATATTGGTGTTTATTGTTTGTTGATTTAAAACAATTATTTGGCTGTCAACACATTGATATTTCTTTGTTATTTGAAGTTGTGTATCCAAGTTGATATTTCAATTTCATCAAGACACATTTGTTTTTATTGTGTATTCAAGTTAATTGGTTTCTATCAAAGAATTAAATTCTTTTAATTGATTACAGTAACTTGGGAGTAACATTTAGATCAGTAAGAAGAGTTAGGTAATTGATAAGATTGTCATTTTGTCTCCACATTGATGTTATCTTGTTATTCAAACTAAGGATATACTTATTTTTCAATACACATTTGCTATCATTATGTGATTCTATTAATTGGTTCCTTCAAGGAAGGATTAAAATCCTTTTAATAAATCACAATAACCTAGTAGGATCAATTAGATCAATAAAGAATATTTTTTCAATCATATTCTTGCACGTTTATACAAGGTATAAACAAACTTAAGTGCCAAATAATCAAAATTATAACCAACACTAGCCACTTGTTATAGTACTTCATTGACTCTGCCTACCCAATAAAGCACTGGTCCACCTCATTCATACATTACTTATCCACTTTCACATTATAAAATCCCAATTATCACATTAGAAGTAGAGTAGTTATCAAGCCTCCATCTATTTCACACTTTATGCCATTGAAAATAGATTCATAAATTCAATTAAGTCATACAACTCTAATTTTGCTTCAACAATCAAGGTCTACCCACCTAGGTTTAGCTGAGCCTGAAGTGTAGGGATTCATCAACCATCTGGGTTAACTCCATTCATTAGTTCAAAAATGTTGCAAGTCTGATCATAGAGCCTGACATCATCTTAGGATTCATAACCTGCATTTTTGAGATCCAAAATATTGCATATATGATGGTTAAGGAAAAAAGAAAGTTTGATTTGTGTAGCTTATTACTTGAAAATATAACTGAGAATGCCTGAATGTCATTTGTTGAGGGTTATCCCTTTCTATTTGGATCTTTGCTTGTGTGAATGGCCTTTTACTTTCTGAACTCTCTACCGGGAAGAGAAAATGTAGTGTGGGAATCCAGTATTCCTATTGGGAAACAAGTCTACAGATACTTGTAATCATTGGCAGATAATGTAAGTGTGTGAAAATCATATTTCACATCCTTAAAAACAAATCTATGCTCTGATATGTCAATACCGAGTCAGTTTGAAGTGGGTTCATTCTCCGGTAAGAGAGAGCTGGAAGTTATCATTGGTAAGTTTCCTTTGAAACTAAAAAAGAGGAAACCTATTGTAGCATGTGTCCTGAAAGAGAAGAATGAAGAAGAATTTATGTTTGGATATGATACAGAGGATATACAAATGTTACTAGATAAGGGTGAAATGAAGAAGATTGGTGAAATGTTGAATGTGTTCTCTCTAGTTGAGAAACTTAAAATTGATGATGTGATAGTTGATTATTTGTTGAATAAAGGTGTTTTAGTTTTAGATGTGTCAAATTCTTTACCAAATGATCTTGTAGAGATTTTTGAAGAGAGAACATTGCTGGAAGGACTCAAAGGACATAAATTCAAAACTATGCTTGAAAGAAGGTGTAACAAAGCAAAGAAATTACTATTTAAACATATGAATGAGACAAAATAATGCATCAAAGAAATATCTAACATTTATAAGTATTGTCTCTGGTGGCCGACAGTTTTTGATGATTTCATAAGCATGATTGAAGCTATTGAAGCTAAGATGAATAGTATTGGAAAGAACTTTGATTTATTCAAAGAAAGGGATGGAAAATAGAGAATAAGAGTTGGAGAACTATAGGTAAAAATTTTGACTACTCAAAGGAAAAGAGAAGATATTGGTAGAACCTTCTGGTTGGTTAAGGAAGTTGCTAAGGTCCGGTTAGTTCATCTCTCAAGAATCCTATCTGATGTTGAAAATTGTGAATGACTGTGTCTGTCTTCTAATCATACATCCTCCTTTATGCAGTTATCTGTGTTGGAAGGTATGAGTGCAAGAATGAATTCATTTGCAATTTCCTAGAAAAGAATTCTTCCAATCATAAGAGAGAGTTCTAAGAAAATATTTAATATAAAAAGTGTCATTCTTGTTTGAATGTTTGAAATGGGAAGCTGGAATTATTGTGTCATCATCCTACCTTTTTTATCGCCCTTTTCCATTGATGTCAAAGGGGGGGATAGTTAGAGTATAAATTTATGGAGAAAGATTCATGTGAGCTGGGAGAATGTTTTGTTTTGAAAATTTTGGCACATGTTGCCATCAATGAAAAAGGGGGAGATTGTTGGAAGAATGAAGAAGGATGGCCATCTCTATAGTTTAGCATTGTCATTGATGTCATCATGTTGTGATTGCAAGTCTAAGTTAGTGCTTGATCAAGCATTTTGGTCTAGTATCTGAATTAGTATTCAAGTTGCACCCTCTGGTATTCTAGTCCACAATCCTCTACAATTGATTATTGTTGCTTGCAGTTTTGGGAAATAGTTTATGATTGCTGAAAGCATATATGTTCAGAATCTCTTGTGCTCTGGTGCTTGTACGATGTATCGACATTATTCTGTTGATTAATTTTTTCAATTAAGTCTATTTATGGCCAACTTCTTGGATAAGTCGTGATATGATGAATTAATTTTTTCTTATGTAGATATATGTGTGACCTATCTTAGTCCATGCCAACATGATGTAGCATGTTGGATGTTTGTATTTCCTTTTGGCAAGATTTTGTGAATGCTTGTAGCCAATAAGTTGGTTTTTTTTTTATAAACACGGAAATGCATTTAATTAGGCCGACCTAATTGATGCTTGCGGATGGATCAAGTATATATATTGGAAAGGGTTGAAGATTAAAAAGCATAATCAATGAGGCAATTGTGAATGCAAAGTTGAAGAAAAGAAAAAATCATGAAGTGTGTTAAGTCTTTCTATTGAGCATCATCAGAATTGTATCAACACTTGTTAGGTGCACTCTTTTTGGTTCATTTTGGTTGTGAAGCCCAATTTTGTCTTGTAAATCTTTTTTTGAGGTAGTGAGCATCCTTGTAAGTAGTGAGATTTTGTATCTAGACAGTGATTCCTTTCATGGCAGTGAACCCTTGGCAGTGAGCCTTATACATTTGGTTTTGGAACTACTTTATATTGTGAGTTAATCCTCATCATGGTTTTTCCCTCATTGGGTTTTCCACATAAAATCTAGTGTTCATTGTGTTGATTTTACTTTCTATTATCTGCATTTCATGTTCATACCTAATAAAAAATAGTGTGGTTGTGAAGCTAATAAGTATTTAAAGTTTTGAATTTGAATTTGGTGACAAATGATTCACCCCCCCTCAGTTATCTTGTGCCTTTTAACAAGATGAATATGTGATCTCAACTAGAGAACTAGGAGCTGCTGGAGAAATATTTGGATCATCAAGACACTCAATTTTAGCATCATATTCAAACTCCTCTAAGGTGTCATCATCATAATATATGTTATCAACTTCATCAAGTGGAATGAAGCAATCTAAAGCATGATGAATGGAGGCTTGTGTGGATCTCCAAATATCTCCCAAACCTTGGTCCAAATTATGTGAGGGCATGAAATGTCTGAGAATACCTTATGATAGGTCTAATTGAAGATGCTTATAATGAAAGTAGAACTAATCAATCGTATGATATGATCATTCTTATTAATCCAAACTAATTTTTTATATGTTGTTTCTAGTTTAGGAATGAGTCCATAAAGATGTGGGAAATTTTTTAGCCACTTATAATGTGTGATTATGCCTTTTTTCCATGACTCATAATTATCCCTAGTCAGAACTATTACAGAAGGATGAGTTGAATAAACCATGATTAAAATGATAATACACTTCTCAAATGATATAATATGAGATCAACATATACAATGCAGCTGAAATGTAGCACAATGATAAAAAAACACTTTCCCAACTACCAAAATATCAAAGTACCCTTCAATAGACCCACCGGGAAAAATATGAAAGAAAAATATACCTGGGACATAAAATGGAAAAAGTGCATGGATGACTGGATAGAGATCCTCAATACCTTTCCAATGCTGCAAGAATCATGAAAATCAGAGATTGTGGCAAGAAGTTATGAGCTCGAGAGCCAAAAATCAATATTTGACTTCAATAAGAAAAAAGTAGGCACCAAACTACAAAATTTGTGAAAAGTAACTTTACCACTAGAAAATTGAGCTTCTCATCTTTCTAGTGATATTTTGTTTCAAACATTTCGCCTTTGTATGAGCAAGTTATGCTAAAATGAAAAAAACAACTAGTTTGGGCACTTAGGAGCAAATACAAGGCACTCCGAAGGCTATTTAGGGGAAATATTTTTGGTTCCTAAAGGATAATTTGGAGCAAAAGGATGTCGAACATTTTAAAAGGTTAATAAAAAGTTTGTTTGAAATATAATAAGGCCTTCAAAACTTGTCGGACTTTTAGACTTTTAGACAAGGTTTTTAAAAATGATATAGGTTGGTCTAAACAATAGTTGGTCGGCCTTAATAAAAATTTCTTTTCAAACATAAACCTAATGCCCACTCCCTAAAAGTACCTTAACAATTGGCATAAACAAATCCTTTAATATTTTAAAATAAATGTTTCCAAATAATCTTCATACCAAATGGGGCCAACAAGACTGTTGAAGTGACAGACAAAAACTGACTTTGTTGACCTACATATCAAGTACCCAATGAATACTGTGATGTGATTGGTGATGATAGTCAGTACAAGGATGGTACTAATACTTCTAGAAAGAATCTTATATCCTAAGTAAACTTAGAATGTGAATATTGTTGGAAGAATGAAGAACATTTCATTATGCAGCTTTTTTGTTGTCATTGATGTCACCATGTTATATGAGTTGTACCTACAAGTTTAAGTTCTAGCTTGATCCAATATTATGAACCGATATGATAGTTATTATCCTCTGGTATTTTAGTCCACAATCCTCTATTGATGGAATTATTAAGTTGTATATTCAGACTCTCATGTGCATAGGTGCTCGTATGGCGAGTTGGCATTATTCTATTGTTGCATTTTGTTATTAGGTCTATCACTGGCCAACCTAATCAATTGTTGATGTTATAATGAATTAATTTTGTGTTGTGGATGTATTTGTGACCTATCTTAGGTCCATGCTAACATGTTTTAGCATACTACACACTTGAATTGTTTTTGGAAAAGTTTTGTACAAGCATGAAGTTGACAGTTAATCTTTTTGGTGAATAAGGGTTGCATCTAAGTAGGCCGACTTAACTAATGTTTGCGGATGTGTCAGATGTATATATTGGAAATTTTTGAGATTTATTGTGTGAAAAAGTGATAGAGAAGAATACAATTATTCAAAGATGATGAAGTGTGTAAAGTCAGTTTACTGAGCATCAAAGGAACTAAATCAACACTTGTTAGGTGTAACTTTATCAGTTCATTTTTTTGGTTGTAAGCCATTTATATATTGTATCTTTATAGGCAGTGAGCCTCCCATTTTGGATGGTGAGTTATGGTAGTGAGCCACCCTTTCTAATATCTTATAACCAGTTATACTATATTGTGAGCTAATCCTCACCATGGTTTTTCCCATTTTGGGTTTTCCATGTAAAAATCTTGGTGTTCACATGTGTTGTGTGCTTTTATATTCTACTAATGATATTTCTCATTCTTACTATTATATACAATGGAGTATTTGGATGGTGTTTGTTCAATAAGTTTAAGAATATATTGATTCACCCCCCTCTCAGTATCTTGGGTATTCAACAATTGGTATCTATTATGCCTTGCATAACCACCCCATTTTATTCTAGAAAAAAATGGGTCCCCCTTCTCTTTTTGGTTTCATTTCCTCTGTTATTTTCTTTGACTTTTGGAATTCTTTTGTTTTCCTCTTAATTTTGTCTTTTGTTCTATTTGATTTTGGTTCTGTCTCAGCTTGAGTTGGTTTTCTTCTTGCTAATAATTGAATGAAATAATCATAAACAATAGTGCAGTTTATATGATTTGAGGACTAATGGAGGCATTTGTTTTGCAGGATTAAATCACTCATCTGAAGATATCTCTCAGGGAAGTCAACTAAAAGCATGCCTCAATCACATTCAGCATAAAACTCCTCAAGAAGAAAGTCGTTGGGACCTTTCAGGTGTCTTGCTGACAGGTGGCTTGGCTCTATTCATTTGAAATCCAAAGGGGGTTTGCATCACTGAGAAGTCTGCTCAACAAGCTAGGAGTCTCCCCGAAATGGTCCAAGCTTGCCAAAAGATGAAGATCTTGCTAGGAAAGATTTATGTTTGGCATGAGGTCTAGCCGAAGAGGAAATTTTTTTCTGAAATGTTCTCTACCTTCGGTGTAATGTTTGGATTCGACAGAAGGTCTTGCCAATCGGGGAAAGTCTTGCCGATATGGCATGATATCAGTGTAACATCTCGCCAACCAAAGGAAGTCTCCCTGATCATTACGTGCAAGACTGGCATCACCGAAGGATAAAGAGCTCAGCATAATCTCTTGCCAACCCAAAGATGTTTCAGCGAAAGGAGGCGTCATCGAGGAGATGTCTTCCCGATGATCATTAGTCCCACCCAAAGAAGGGTTTGAGCTTGGCGAGAGTGGGGTGATCTCGGCACAAAGTTTCACCGACAGGGTGAACTCTTACTGAAATGAAATGCCCTCAGGTAGGGGATCTGAGTTCGTTATGAAGTCCTAGTGATCGGGTGATGTCCCACCCAATGATGTTGCCTTCGGGGTAAGGTTGTGGTTTTTTCGTGAGGTCTCGCCGACAAAATAGGGTCTCACCAAAAGAAACTCGAGCTCAGGGAGAGTGGTTTGCTTTTGGCATGAAGTCTTGCCGACCTAAGAGAGTTTCCCCGATGTGATCTCAGCTCACCAAAGGGGGTAGGCCTTCGACATAATGTCCTACCGACAAAAGGAGGTCCCACTGAAAGTTTTGAACTCGGCGAATGATTTTTCCTTCAGCAGGAGGTCTGGCTGATTAGCATGTGTCTCGTCGAAGGGTGTGCCTTCAGTGTAACATAATGCACCCGGGGGGATGTCCTGTCAATATAGGATTGTATCACCGACAGGGAGGATATTGCTATAACTCTTGCCAC
This sequence comes from Sequoia sempervirens, assembly GCA_007258455.2. Lineage (NCBI taxonomy): Eukaryota > Viridiplantae > Streptophyta > Pinopsida > Cupressales > Cupressaceae > Sequoia > Sequoia sempervirens. The sequence goes on along the minus strand of VDFB02268082.1, from coordinate 160,366 downwards.
CTGACAAAATGTCTCACTGACCCGATGGAGTCTCACCAAAATATAATGAGCCCGGGGAGAATGAATGAATTTGGTGAAAGGTCCTGCTGATACAGTGAGGTCTCGGTGAAAGGGGTATGCCTTCGGTATAAGGTCTCACCAACAAATGGAGATCTCCCCGACATAAGATGAGCTCGCTGAAAGATCTTGAACTCAGCAAAATGTCCCACCGACTTGGGGATGTCTTATCAAAGTAGAAGGGGCTTAAGCTCAGGGAGAGTGGTTTACTCTTGACATAAGGTCTCCCTGACCACGGAGAGTCTTGTTGACAGGATGGAATCTCACCGGGGTGCGATGAGCTGGCAAAAAGATCTAAGGCTCAGAAAAATGTCTCACCGACTAGCGGTGGTCTCGCCGACATGTTTTCTCCCTTTGATGTAAGGGAATGCACTTGATGAAAGGTCTCAGTGAAATGGAGATGTCTCGGCAATAGGGCGTGAGCTTGGGGTGAGGTCTCCGTGACACGAAGGAGTCTCCCCAAGATGTGTGTGCTCGCCAAGGAAAGGAAGGCTCACTGTGAGGTCTTGTTGAAGGAATGTGGTCTTGCTGATAACGAGGGATTCGCAAATTGAAAAGGGATATCATTGTATCTCCTAAGGGCTCACCATGACTTATGGTCGATAATGACTATCTTGCCGATTAGTTTTTGTGATATCGATATGACTTCTGCAACTCACTAAAAGGTCTCACCAACTGTCATATGTTACAATGATAGCTACTAGGAGAGGCATAATCACATCGGGGAGACATGATTAGTGTCTCACCAACATGCAATTTAATATGGACCACTTTTGACTACCTGGGAATCTTGTGTGGTGTTTGTTCATCCAATCGAAAGGAGCTAAAAGTGAGCCATTGAATGATTGACTACCACCTTGAAGAAGACCAACAGGATGCAACCGGTTTGGATCTGCTCCGTGAATGAGCCAATGGAACACCTTAATGAAAAAATGGTGTAGAGATCTAGTGGGGGAGGCCGAAAACTATTTCCAAAGGGGACGGTCAATGGGCAAAAGGATCTCGAGTGGGGAGAAAGGCAGAAAATAGGAAGAAGATATGAGTCACAGGGACAGTTGTGTTGTCTATTGGTGAAAGGAAGATTGGTATTAATGGAAATGCTTTAGAGTGTTCAAGGCACCTCTGCAAGGGAGATCGAAGGTGGACATGGAAGCTAGGAGTTAATGCTATAGTTACAAAAGATCTAAGATCACCCTGGGACAATCTTTCACCAACATGGACAATGGGGATGCCATTCAATGCAGCATTAACTCTATCCAAAAGATTTGAGGCCCGACCCTCCTACAACCTATAGATATTTTGTAAACCCTAAAAATAGGGGGCAAATGCATTTTTTTGGCACATCTTGTATATATGACATTTTTTTTCCCTCTTAAGGGAGTTTGTTTTTTGGGAAGAAAAAAGGTTTTTTTTTTTAGAAGAGATAAGAATTTTTCAAAAACTAGTAGCAGTAGAGAAACTTAAGAATAGCAGTAAAGTAGGAGTTAGATTTAGCATAGAAAGTAATGTATCCTTCTAGTTCTTTGAGTGTAGATGGAAACAATCTGAAGTCATAGGTTTTCTATACACTAGTGATTGTTCCTGATTTGTAAACGTTGCTTATCTGTTTCATTAATAGTAGGAGAAACCGAACTTGAATCTACTTCATATTGTGTTCTAGAATAGTATTTACTTTGAGTTAATCATTTGGTTTGAGAAGCTTTCAATGAATGAAGTGTTATTTTATGTCTTATTTAAAGTGGTAACTTATAATTTGTTTTGGAAATCAACACTGTGAATGGATGCAACTGTGTGTTAATCACAAGTTAATTTTGTTCTTCAATTTTAGTTTACAATTCCTTGAAATATAACAAATTTGGTTGAATTAGATGAATTACCATTCTTTCCAGTACCAAAACCTTAACCTATCTTTTTATGTTTCTTTGAAAAACCCCAGTTAAAATAGGTTTAAATTCATGCTTGATCTTAGAACAATCCAGAAGCTCAACCCCAGCAAGCCCCTTGAACATTACTATTACATTGACCATTGAGCAACATCAGTGCAGTTGGGAACCAACTACCGAGACCTTAGGAGTTGAGATATCCATGTGTTGTCTTACTCTTTCAGGAGAGATAGAATAGCAATATTATGTTTGCACGTTGTTGTGTCATTGAGACCTGTCAACAGAATTGGTGCTAGAAGGAGGGTCTAGAAGGGAAAACTAGATAAAACTCGGTTTTCCTCCCCAAAAAGGTCCCATAGAGTTCTTCGATCAGCTGAAAATCCATCACCTTTGGTCAAACTCAAGACCCCAACAAGATACAAAATTTGCAAAACTGGGGCAACCATCATACCACCCTTGTCAGCTCTGCTCACTCCACCAGGTTTTTCAGCAATACCGCAGTGGATTCCAATCAATCCACCACCGAATCCATCTCAAGTATTATTACAGCTGGTTCAACCCATCCAACAGCTGGCTCAACCACCACCACCGCTACCAATGGTGTTTTTTTTAGAATAATCCCTCTCTATTGGGGACTATTCCTGGAGGTTTTCATGATATGCCTAAGAATCCTGAGAAATTTTGTCCCAAGTACATTCATGGTGAATCAAGGAGTGCTAAGGAGCACAAACAAGCTTTTAAGGATGCTTGTACTAGAGCTCAGATAGCTCACCATGATGTAGTTTGTAGGTTGTTTCCTTATTCCTTAGGGGATATGGCGTACAACTGGTATCTTAATTTTCCACAGGGTTCTATTCTGACCTGGACACACTTTGAAAATGCTTTCATCAATCAGTTCAGGGTTTATGTAGATCCAACTCTTCTATATCACCAATTTGCTACCATTAGGAAAGAACCATGTGAATCTTTTCCCTTGCTCAATACCAGGTTTCAACGAATGTATAGGAGATTGCAGGACCCCTATCTAGTTACTAAGAACAGTGCCATTCAAGCATAATTTAGGGTTATAGACCCTTTGCTAGGTTTGTTCATGCAAAGAACTTATCAACCGACCGATATTGATTCGGTATCTAAAGTCTATCATCTAGCTATCAAGCTACAACAACAAATTAGTTCTCAATAAGGAAGTTTGGGAGGAGGTTTTCCTTCAATGGGGTATCACATGCCTAGCCCGCCCCCTTTATTCAATACTATCCCAGGGATGTCTTCTTCCCATTATGGGCCTATGTATAAATTGAAAACTCAACCACTTGTTCCATTTGTTGCTAATGGAACTCCTAACTTCTTTCAACAATCATAGGTTCCTCAAAGTCCCCATGGTCATCATAACCAAATTGGAACACCAAATCATGGTGGTCAGCCACTTGTTGCTAAGAGTGTGGAAAGTGAATGGATGATCCAACTCACAAATGAGGTAGAGACCTTAAAGAAAACACTGTCCCAAGTCACAAATGACATAGCTCAACTTCGATTGAACCCCTCCCAAAACCAAGGTAACTACCCTAATTAAAACAACAACAATCAGGGTACTTATCAAAATAACAACAATCACAGCCAGAGGGGTTATCAAGGCCAAAACTCCCTTAACCAAGGTTATCAAAATCAAAATAGAGGATATAACCAGAGGCCAAATAACAACCGACAATGGAATACAGGGCCAAACAATGGTGGAGTTTCACATAATCATCAAGCTAATGAGGAGAGGTCACATACTGCAAATGTGGCTGACCTCAATTTTATGACTAACTGGTGTAGGCTGCATGATACTACAACCCATTCTGAGGTAAACTACCTTGAAATGGAAAAGATGGTCAAGATGGCACAGGAAGATGCCCAAACATTCCAAGGGAATTCAAACAAAGGAGGTGACTCAGTGGATACAAAAATGACTTATGACCTCTTCGAGGAAGAACCTTCATTCCCAAGGCAAGATGAGAATGAACCAGAGGAAGATATGTATGATGCTCAGGATTTTCAAACAAAGGGAGGACACTTCCTGAGAAATCCGAATAAGGGTGCATTCACTACATCAACACCACCTAATCACATGGTGCCTCTGAATCAAAGTGCTGATAATAACCCTCCTCCACCAAAAGGTCCACCCGAATTCTATAACAAAGGTAATTCATTTGTTCTTGTAAAAAATAATGCAAGTTGTAAAGTAGAATTTGATATTGTTTTTGAGATGCAGAAACATAAAACCTCTTTGTCATACTTTGATATCCTAAAGTGGTGCCCTTCTCAACGAGAGATAGTGCTAAAAGCTTTAGAGCAAGCTGATAAATCAAAAGAAAAGAACAAGGTGGTACCTACTACAGACATGAACGCAACCTTGTACAGAAGCAAGGTAGGTACTCCACCATTTCTTTTAAGTTTAAGAATTTGTGGGAAGAACCTACATAATTGTCTATTAGATTCAGGGGCTTCTGGCAATGTTATGCCATTCTCTATATGCAAGAAATTGGGATTAAACCCTGTCCAAACAAACAAGAAAGTCATCCAACTTGACAAGATAGAGGTTAATGTAGTAGGGGAATTGAGAAACATACATGTACAAGTAGGGTCAGACCCTAGGATTCAAACCAATATAGATGCTCAAGTGGCAGACATTCCCAAGACCTATGGTATGCTGCTGAGTAGAGATTTGATGAAAGGTATAGGGGGATATCTCTCCCTTGAATTTTCACATATGTGGCTACCATGGAGGGGAGTGCCTATGTAGATTAGGGTTGAGAGTGAACCTCGCCTCAAGCATGTCATCACTGAGTATGATTTCCCTAATGACATAGCTTACTTTGAAACTGGGATAGGGGTTTATAAAAGAGAAGAAATTTTAACCTTTTCTATTCTTGATCCTAAAGAACTGCCAATACAAAATTTCCCTGATTCCGTGATTAATGAAAACCAACAAGCATTGATCTAGAAGCTATAGTAGGATCAGCTGGTCTTAGGGGAAGATACCAATCTGTAGAGTCTTCTGCTTCCTAACTAGTGCAGGGTGCATTACCAAAATCATTCTGAATTGAATTTCCAACCCTGCATTGACATTTTAAATCATGTTTCCCAAGCTGGTGAAGCTAGCTTAAGTCACCTAGAGACTATTGCAAACCACTTCTCATTTGAAGCCAAGAAAGCAATAATGTTAACCAGGGGTAGGATACCTTCAGAGGAAGCTCCTTCTCAAATTGAACCTACTCCAGACACATTTCTGAATCAACATATTGATGAGGAGCAACCCCAAGGTTTGTTTGACACCCCTGTACTCACGAGTATACCAAAACCTAAGGGGTTAACCAAAGACACAAGTGACTATCAAAAGGATAGCCACAGGTTATATGATATGGTTGTGCATGAATTGGAAAGTGTACCTAAAAAAACTGTTGAACACCCGTTCCCTATGTCTGATGCAAAAGATCAAGCAGCCCCACCTCTGGCTCATCCTATCCAAATCCCCACAATGACCTCCAAGGGATCAACCCTAGCCAATGACTAGCTATGGACCCTCACGTTTGATGGATCCAAATCCAAGACAGGCTGTGGTGTGGGGATTGAACTAACCAGCCCAAAAGGGAAAACCTTCTTTGCTTCTTATAGGCTACAATTTGAGTGCACTAACAACGTAGCAGAATATGAAGCTCTGGCATGGGGGCTGATGTTCGCACATAAGGTCACTACCTTGGTGGTCAAAGGAGATTCATAAATAGTTATCAACAAAGTGCGCAACCAATACACATGTCACAATAAAAGGATAGCGGCATATAGAAATAGGATATGGAACTTGATTGAAGACTTCGACGCTTTTGGGATTACCTTAATCCCAAGAGAGGAGAATCATATAGCCGATCCATTAGCTATTGCTACAAGCACCCTGGAACCCATGCAAGGCTCCAAGCTTAAGAGATTCTCAGTGGAATTGATTTCCACCCCTGTAGTTCCTGATAATGTCAGGAACTTTCAAGTCTTTGATGATGATCAACATATTCTTGCTTTTCTAGCAAGCTCATATGTTTTTGTAGCAAGCTCATATGTTTTTGAAGGGATGATCATTGATGAGTCCAACAAGGATCAAGGAGATTGGAACCCTGAAGATTGTGATATAGAAGGGGTCCTCAACCTAAAAGGCAATAGCATTCCCAAGGTAATGGTGGCCTTGGAGAGAATTTTTGATTCAGACCCAAGGGATCGAGAGAAGATATCAGTTGAAGATAAATGAGGAGAATATGAAACTATTAACTTAGCTGGTTCTAGCCCTGAAAGAAATGTCTACATAGGGAAAGCCTACCTTGAAGAAATTAGAAAAGACCTATTGATGGCACTTAAGAAAGATATTGATGCGATAGCCTGGGGATATGAAGATCTAAAGACATTTGATACTTCTGTAATGACTCATACTATCCCTCTGAAGCCCAAAACTAAACCTTTTCGATAGAAGTAGTGCCCTATCAATGCCCTGATTGAACCATTGATCCTTAAAGAAGTTCAGAAATTGCTTTTTGCAAGGATAATCTTCCTTGTACACCATTCAACATGGGTGGCTGACTTGTTTCTAGTCCGTAAGAAAAATGTAGAGATTAGGCTATGTGTAGACTTTAGAAATCTGAATAGAGCTTCAGAAAAAGATAACTACCCACTTCCTTCTTTGGATGAGGTCTTGTAGAATGTCAATGGATCTCAGATGATATCATTCTTGGATGGTTACTCTAGATACAATCAAGTAATGGTTAGCTGTGAAGACAACCTTCACTACAAAGTGGGGAACATTTGCATACAAAAGGATACCATTTGGTCTGATAAACGCTGGAGCAACTCTTCAATGCGCCATGGACATAGCACTCGGTAAATGAATTATCATTTACATGGATGACCTGATAGTGTTCTCCAAGGATAGACTGAACAACGCTGTAGACTTAGCCAAAGTTCTCCAAAGATGTGTCCAGTATGGCATCTCCTTGAATCCTAAAAAGTGTGTGTTCGGGGTTTCTGAAGGGAAGCTTTTGGGACATGTGATCTTTGAAAGAGGAATATCAATCAATCCAGACTGATTCGAGTCCATTCTGAAGATTACCAAGCCCAGAAGCAAGAAATAAATGAGGTCTTTCTTTGGAAAGATCAAATTTGTGAGAAAGTTTATCATGAGCTTTGCTAAAATCGTAAAACCACTAAATGAAATGATGAAGAAAGATGCCAAGATAGAGTGGAGTGATGAGGCGAAGGCTGTGTTTTCACAGGTCAAGCGATCCATTTTGGAAGCTCTAGTTCTCACCAGCCCTGACTACTTGAGGCTGTTCTATATTTACTCTTTTGCCTCTAAGCATTCCTGTGCAGCTATCCTAACTCAACGAAGAGAAGAGGGAGAAAAGAGGCCAATTTCCTTCATGAGCTCTCCATTTAAGAATTCTGAGATCAAATACCCACCTCTTGAGAAACAAACTTTTGTGCTGGTCAGGGCTGTCAAAAAGTTCAAGAACTACATTCTCTGAAGCCAAATCATTGTTGTAGTTCCTGACACTACTGTGAAGTCTCTACTTATGCAGAGTGAGCTGGGAGAAAGAAGATGGAAATGGATGGCCATCTTGCAAGATTTCAATCTGAAGATATGCCCTATGAAACTTGTCAGAGGCACAAGCCTATCTAAATCCATGGTGAATGCTGGTGAGAATATTATTTGCCAGCAATACACTACTCGGTCCTTTTCCAATGACCCTTGGTATGATGATATCATCTATTTCATCCTCAACAATCGATGTCCAGAGGGAATGAATGCCACTCAAAAGAGAGCGCTGATAATGAAGAGCTCTCACTATATGCTCAAAGGAGGATTACTATACATGAATAATTTTGAGGGAGTGTACCTACGATGCCTTGATCAGCAGCAGGCTAAACACATGATCACTGAATTTCATGGGAAACACGGCACAGGTCATGGTTCGACAGACTCATTGGCACACCAGATCCTCAAATTCGGTTATTATTGGCCGTGTGTGTTCAAAGATGCCCATCAACATACAAGAACATGTCACATATGTCAAATTTCTACATCAAAAGAATGCCATTCAGCCATGCCATTATAGCCTGTCTACGAGGTAAGGCCATTTTCCCAATGGGCACTAGACTTTATCGGGGTCATTAACCCAAATTCTTTTGCAGGAAACAAGTTTATTTTAACTGCTACTGATTATTTCACAAGATGGATAGAGGCTATACCTTGCAAGAATAGCACAACAGAGGTAGTGGTTAAGTTCCTCACCGAATGCATCACCACTAGGTTTGGAGTACCCTTCGCATTGGTATGTGACAATGGCTCTTCATTTTCTTCCGCTGAATTCATTTCATGGGTTTATGATCACAAAATTGTTTTAAAGTATTATTCAAACTATTACCCACAAGGAAATGGAGTTGCATAATCAACCAATAAGAATCTCTTAGGGGTAATAAAAAAATTGTTAGAACACAACCCTAGGGAATGGCATACCCAGTTGAGATTTGCATTATGGGAAGATAAGACTATGATTAAGGCTACTTTAAAGACTTCACCATTTAAAATAGTGTATGGATAGGAGCCTATGTTCCCTATCCATTTGCAAATACCTATCCTTGAGTTCATGCATAAATTCTATGCTAGTGATGATAGAATAGAGGTAAGATTAACTGCCTTGTTGAAATTAGAAGAGCAGAGAGATGTCGCCTTGCAACAATTCTTTAGACATCAGGTTGTTGTCAAACATTGGTTTGAAAAAAGAGCCAAAATCAAGGCTTTTAGGATATCAGACCTTGCGTTGTTATGGGATAAAGCTAGTGAAAAGAAGGGCAGTCACCAGAAATTCGATAAGCTCTGGTTGGGTCCCTATCAGATTGCTGAGATCCTGGGAGAAAATGCTTTCAGATTGAGTAGTTTAACTGGAGAACCTATTCCCTTGCCTATCAATGGGAAGTTTCTTAAGCATTATTTCGAGTCATGAGGCTTGCTAATTTTGGCCTACATGTAAATAATTTGTTTTGTTTCCTATTTGTACATAATGTGCTTTTTCTGTTTGTAAATAGTTATGTTGTTGTTCGTTGTTTCTTTCTTTTTGTCCTTTCATTTCCTTTTCTATTTGGTCTTTGTCTTGTTTTTATTTGGGGTTTCCTCTGTTCTTTCCTTCCTTAAGTAGTGGGTTGTTATCTAAGGTATGCTTTGGTTATTAGGAAGAAATGTGGTTTAGATATTTTCCAGGTTTGTTGATTGGGTGATTTTGTCCTAAACTTTTGATTTATGCTCATTGCCAATAGGAGTAGTGGAAAGTCTTCAAAGCAAGGTACAAAGTAAATAACCTTCATTAGCTCCTCTAAATCTATCATAAATAATCAAGATAATCTCCTCTTGTAATGGTATATTTGTCTTAGGATGATAGTGTTGTAAGATTTGGATGAAAAAATCTGATCTCCCTAGTGCTGTTATGAGGTCCATGGTAGTTTTCAACCTAGAATAGATGTTAAACATCTGACATATTGAACACAAAAAAAAAACTGAATGATATATCTAAAATTCTATGAAAAGAAAAAGAGAACTATTTGAAGAGAAAAGTAGACTCAATATGAATGGGTGATTCCAGTATCTCTACCGAGGCTATGGACACCTGGCTGGTAGTAGAGCAATGTTGTGAGAAAACTAGAGGTATCTCCATCAGGGCTATGGATGCCTGACTGGCAGCAGAGCAATGCCCAAGATATCATTGCACAACAGCTAAAGGGAATCAACTCATGTAGCTCAAGTCTTGCACATTGTTGTTCGAAAGATGAAGAAAACTTTATAAAAGAGTGATGCACAATCAAGCACACACATAGATTCAGGGGTAGCTGTTGTTGATTTATGTTTGAGATTCTAGCTCAACCTTGGTTGTTAAAACTGACCCAACTAGAGTTGTGATGTTCATGAACTAGGAGTTCTAGGTAGCTGAATCCTTCAATTTCTTGAAAATGGTTAAACCATTTTCTCGAGCCGAGTCACCATTTGTTATGCCCTGCATAACCACCCCATTTTATTCTGGAACAAAATGGGTCCCCCTTTTCTTTTCGGTTTCGTTGCCTCTATTATTTGCTTTCACCTTTGGAATTCTTTTATTTTCCTCTTAATTTTTTCTTTTGTTCTATTTGATTCTGGTTCTATCTCAGCTTGAGTTGGTTTTCTTCTTGCTAAGAATTGAATGAAATAATCATAAACAATAGTGCATTTTATATGCTTTGAGGACTAATGGAGACATTTTTTTTGTAGGATTAAATCGCTCATCTGAGGATATCTCTCAGGGAAGTCAACTAAAGGCATGCCTCAATCACATTCAGCATAAAAATCCTCAAGAAGAAAGTCACTGGGACCTTTTAGGTGTCTTGCCGACTGGTGGCTTGGCTCTGTTTGTTTGAAAATTAAGGGGGGTTTGCATCATTGAGAAGTCTTCCCGACAAGCTAGGAGTCTCCCCGAAATGGTCCAAGCTCACCAAAAGATGAAGATCTCGCTGGGAAAGATTTATGTTCGGCATGAAGTCTAGCCGAAGAGGAAAAGTTTCACCGAAATGTTCTCTGCCTTTGATGTAATGTTTGGACTTCAGCAGAAGGTCTTGCCAATATGGCATGATATCAGTGTAACATCTCACTGACCAAAGGAAGTCTCCTCGATCATTACGTGCAAGACTGGCATCGTCGAAGGATAAAGAGCTCAGCATAATCTCTTGTTGACCCGAAGAGGTTTCAGTGAAAGGAGGTGTCATCAGGGAGATGTCTTCCCGATGATCATTAGTCCCACCCAAAGAAGGGTTTGAGCTTGGCGAGAGTGGGGTGATCTCAGCATAAAGTTTCACTGACAGGGTGAACTCTTGCCAAAATGAAATGGCCTTGGGCAAGGGATCTAAGTTCATTATGAAGTCCTGGCAACCGGGTGATGTCCCACCCAAAGATGTTGCCTTTGGGGTAAGGTTGTGGTTTCGCCGTGAGGTCTCGTCGACAAAACGGGGTCTTGCCGAAAGAAGCTCGAGCTTGGGTAGAGTGGTTTGCTTTCGACATGAAGTCTCGCCAACCTAACAGAGTTTCCCTTATGTGATCTCAGCTCGCCAAAGGGGGTAGGCCTTCGACATAATGTCCTACTGACAGAAGGAGGTCCCACTAAAAGTTTTGAACTCAGTGAATGATTTTTCCTTCGGTAGGAGGTCTAGCCAATTAGCATGTGTCTCACCGAAGGGTGTGCCTTCGATGTAACATAATGAGCCTGGGGGGATGTCCTATTGATATGGGATTGTCTCACCAATAGGGAGGATATCGCTATAACTCTTGCCACCCAACAAAACGTCTCACTGACTCGACGAAGTCTCACCAAAATATAATGAGCCCAGGGAGAATTAATGAATTTGGCAAAAGGTCCTACCGATATAGTGAGGTCTCGGCGAAAGGGGTATGCCTTTAGCATAAGGTCTCACCGACAAATGGAGATCTCCCCAACATAAGATGAGCTCGCCAAAAGATCTTGAACTCGGCAAAATGTCCCACCAACTTGGGGATGTCTTGCTGAAGTAGAAGGGGCTGAAGCTCAGGGAGAGTGGTTTACTCTTGACATAAGGTCTCCCCGACCACAGAGATTCTTGCCAATAGGATGGAATCTCATCAGGGTGCGATGAGCTCACCCAAAGATCTACGGCTCAGAAAAATGTCTCACCGACTAGCGGTGGTCTCACCGATGTGTTTTCTCCCTTTAGTGTAAGGGAATGCGCTCGATGAAAGGTCTCAATGAAATAGAGATGTCTCAGTGATAGGGAATGAGCTCGGGGTGAGGTCTCCCTGACATGAAGGAGTCTCCCCAAGATGTGTGTGCTCGCCAAGGAAAGGAAGGCTCGCTGTGAGGTCTTGCCGAAGGAATTTGGTCTTGTCGATAATGAGGGATTCACAAATTGAAAAGGGATATCGGTGTATCTCCTAAGGGCTCGCCATGACTTATGGCCGATAATGACTGTCTTGCCGATTAGTTTTTGTGATATCGATATGACTTCTGTAGCTCGCTAAAAGGTCTCGCCAACTTTCATATGTTACACTGATAGCTACTAGGAGAGGCATAATTACATTGGGGAGACACGATTAGTGTCTCACCGACATGTGATTTAATATGGACCACTTTTGACTACTTGGGAATCTGCAGTGGTGTTTGTTTGTCCAAATGAAAGGAGCTAAAAGTGAGCCATTGACTGATTGACTACCACCTTGGAGAAGACCAGCAGGATGTAACCGGTCTAGATCTGCTCTATGAATGAGCCGATGGAACACCTTAATGAACAAATGGTGCGGAGATCTAGCAGGGGAGGCCGAATTTTTTTTCCAGAGGGGACGCTCAATGGGCGGAAGGATCTAGAGCAGGGAGAAAGGCAGAAAAGAGCAAGAAGCTAGGAGTCACAGGGACAGCTGTGAGGTCTGTTGGGGAAAGGCATATCAGTATTAATGGCAATGCTTTAGAGCATTCAAGGAACCTCTGCAAGGGAGATCGAAGGTGGACACGGAGGCTAGGAGTTAATACTGTAGTTACAAAACATCTAAGATCACCCCTGGGATAATCTTTCACCAACATGGACAATAGGGATGCCATTCAATGCAACATTAACTCTATGCAAAAGATCTGAGGGTCGACCCTCCTACAACCTGTAGATATTTTGTAAACCCTAAAAACAAGGGGCCAACGCATTCTTTTGGGCACATCCTGTATATATGGAATTTTTTTTTGCCTCTTAGGGGAGTTTGTTTTTTGGGAAGAAAAAGGGTTTTTTTTTTTTAGAAGAGACATGAATTTTTTAGAAACTACTAGCAGTAGAGAAACTTAAGAATAGCAGTAAAGTAGGAGTCAGATTTAGCATAGAAAGTAATGTATCCTTCCAGTTCTTTGAGTGTAGATGGAAACAATTTGAAGTCATAGGTTTTCTGTACACTGGTGATTGTTCCTGATTTGTAAATGTTGCTTATCTGTTTCATTAACAATAGGAGCAACCAGACTTGAATCTACTTCATATTGTGTTCCAAAATAGTATTTACTTTGAGTTAATCATTTGGTTTGAGAAGCTTTCAATGAATGAAGTGTTATTTTATGTCTTATTTAAAGTGGTAACTTATAATCTATTGTGGAAATCAACACTATGAATGGATGCAACTGTGTGTTAATCACAAGTTAATTTTTTTCTTCAATTTTAGTTTACAATTCCTTGAAATCTAACAAATCTTGTTGAATTAGATGAATTACCATTCTTTCCAGTACCAAAACCTTAACCTATCTTTTTTTGTTTCTTTGAAAAACCCCAGTTAAAATAGGTTTAAATTTATGCCTGATCTTAGAACAATCTAGAAGCTCAACACCAGCAGGCCCCTTGAACATTACTATTACATTGACCATTGAGCAACATCAACGTAGTTGAGAACCAACTACTGAGACCTTGGGAGCTGAGATATCCATGTGTTGTCTTACTCTTTCAAGAGAGATAGAATAGCAATATTTTGTTTGCATGTTGTTGTGTCATTGAGACCCGTCAACAGTATCAGAGCTTGGTTCCTCCAAAGAAGCCTAACAGCTTGGGGAAGATCTTGAAGATTGAAAAATGGATGATAGAAAAGAACTTCGGGCTGCCCTTGAAGATCTTGACAAGGTTGAAAATGAAATTAAATATTTGAAAGAAAATCTTGATGAGGCGAATGAATGCATCAATAAATTGAAAGAGCAATTGAATAAATTCAAAGAAAAACATAGAGAAGTAAGTGAGCAATTAAAACAAGCAAATGAAGAGATCACCGGATTGAAGCTGCAAGTGGAAGAAAAGAAGAGAATTGAAGAGTGTCTAAATATAGTGGTGTAAAGAAAGGCTGATGAATGCACAAGACTTGAACAAGAAGTGGTAAACCTGAAATCAAATTTGGGAAAAGCAAGACTCTATGAAGATAATTTCAAAACAAGCTCCACCAAGCTCAATGAGTTGATTTGAGGTCAGAAACCAACTAAAGACAAAGGTGGTTTAGGAATGGAAGTAGGTGAAAGCTCTAAGGATATGTAGACCCCAAACACAATGGATAAACAAAAGACTCAAGATAAAGGAAAACAAACAAAAAATCCAAGAAGATTTTCTAGAAGACCACATATCAGACAGCCAAATGCTCAAAGGCACCCATATTTTAATGGTGTTTTTTTCATGTAATAAATTTGGTCACAAGGCAATGGAGTATAGAAATAGAATAAACTAGTATGCTAAATCCTTCTCTGGACAATGTTTTGCATTCAAGAAAGTTGGGCATAGAGCTAGTTAATGCAGAACTCAGATGATGAATTGGTTTAATGGAGGTGGAATGAATCAATCTTTTATTGGATACTACTATGAATGTAATAAGTTTAGAAACAAAGAAAAATAGTGCAGAACAAGGGTTAATGGAGGTCAAAAAAATTAGAAAAATGTTGTTTTCTACAATTGCAACAAACCCAGACACATTTAAAGAGTATACAAAAGCAAAGGGGGAAAGAAATCTGATTTGGTAAAGAAGATTGAACTAGTGAAGACAATTGACAAGAATGAGGTTAAGCAAGAAATGAAAAATATATGAAAGAATAAAGAAGAGCTAGTAACATCAAATGTGTTTGTGCCCTCATCTGGTGCAGACAATTCCTCTGGAAATTAGACCTAGCATGGTCTTAGGGGGAGCATTAATAGAAAATGATTCAACCCCCTAGATTTAGACTTTGGCATGAAGATATGTTGTAAAGAATGAATAAAAAGAGCTTATACAAAAGGAACCGGAAGAAAAGTTGCAGGCATGATCATTTTCCATGAAAATTAGGATTTTTCAATGCAGTGGAAAAGGTTTTTATCAGCTTTTTTAATTCTTTCATATTTAATGCGAATTAGGGTAGCTCATTGATCTATAAAGTGGATTTGTAAGGAGTTTAGATCACTTGCACATTTGAAGAAAGTGGAGAGTGATTTGGGGCATTCTTGAGGTGATTTGAAGAGTGTGTTGTGCAAACCTTAGTTTTTGTTTTCACAAAAGAAAAAGGTATTTTACTCTTCTGTGTTGTTGTGGGTTTGTGTGAATCTTGTTTCTAAAATAATTAGAGCTCGGTTTGTAGAAAGATGGCAACCCCTATAGTCATAAATGTGTAAGAAAGACTTAGACCTTCCTATAAGAATTATTCCATGAAGGTTTTTGAAGATGACCCTCTAGGTTCCTTCTCATCGATTCCTCACAGTGTCATGCCTATTGAAGATGCTAGAATGTACATTTGAGTTAAGACTGAGGAATATCATAACAAAAAATTGATATATATGTGAGAAAATGAGCTCACTCAATATTATTTCTTGGTAAAACCTGAGTATGCAAATATTGTTGCGAAGAAGTTGGATTGATGGAATCATTTTCCTAACTTTAGTTCCATAGTTGATGACAAGTATGTTAAACCTACTGTTAGCAAAATTCATGATAAGTTTTTATGGATAAACAAACCTCATCTAATAACCAAAGAAGTGATTAAGGCAAGTACCAGACTCTATGATACTGGATTGGTACCAGTGTTGAAGTCTGTGAGAAATGAAGTGGTGATGAAACTCACTAGAGAAACATTTGATAGAAGGGCCCTTGCAACAAAGCCTATTACCAATCCTACTATGAAGTATGTAGCTATAATGATTGATCACAAGATCTACTTCACAAATAGGGAAAATTATGTCTCTACTCTAGCTATTTAAATTACATATGACATGGCAAAAAATGGTGCAGAATATGATCTGTATGAACTTCTTTGGAAACAATTATTTTAAAACCTAAAAATGACAAGGGAGAAGAAATATGCATTTAAGTTTTGTTCCCTAATTGTTTGTTTTTTGTTCTACTTTCTTAGAGGTCTTATTGAAAGAGATGATGTGGTAATTTTTGATACATCAAGACTTGTTGCACATCAAATTTTTTATTATATGCACAGCTTGGGTGATTTTAAGAGTTGATACAATGCTCTAAAAACATTCTTTGGTATATTCAAAAGCAACATGAATGAACGAGAAAGGATTCCTAGGAAAATTGTTAAAAATTATAAGAATGAAATCATATTTCATGTCTCCTTTGATGATTGCATGATTGAAGCTATTGAACCTCAGACTGTCTGGATTCAACCATTGGGTTTTGAAGTTAGAAAGGATGAAGTAGAATGCTATGTACAAGTTTTTCTGAAAATTCCAAAAGACACAAGTGAACCAAGAGTGGGCACTTATGAGGAAAAATATATGGAAATTCACTTGAAGCATAAGTTTCTTGTGATAAGAAATAATATAGATCAAATTCTTAGAAAGACTGGCTTCACTGATGAACATATTTCATAGGGTAGAGCCATGGGAGAGTAGATGGATGGAGAATCATCAGAACTAGGGAGATTTGGTAGGACTAATCCTTCAAAACCAACCACAACTCTTGCATCAATGAAGGTAGAGCCCAGTGCTCCTGGTAAAGGAAAAGTCTTGGCTCCTTCTAGACCCACTACAAGATGGGGAAAAATGAAAGAGACTCCTCCAGTGGCACCATTCAAGAGAGGTAAGAAGGAAAAGGAAACAAAGGAAAAGAACCTCAGTATCACTAAAGAGAAAGAAGAAGAGGAGGAAGACCTTGAAGCTAAATTGATAAGAAAGAAGAAAGGGAACATTCCCTCTTGTGAAGGTGCTTCACAAGATGCAAGTGTTGGCACTAAGATATCTATATGTGTCATCCTCTGAAAATGATGAAGAATAGGGTTTTGGTATTCATGTGCACACCAAACTAGACTCAAAGAAGCAAAAGGTGTTAAAAGAGGCATCTCTGGACCAGGAAGAAAAAAAAGCCTCATTGGTAAGACCTCATTCCCCTCTCATATTAGAGGCATTGTTTAATAGCTTGGTACATTTTGAAGATATGTTGTAGCCTACTATGGAAATTTATACTCAAGTAGGTAGAGAGGACAAGAAAACATTGATTTTGGCTATTATTCAATATGTTATTACTCTAGAAGTTAGTTGGGACTATGTTAAGAACAATGTGCCTAAGAAATTGTGGGATGCCCTAATGAAAAGAAGAAAAGATACGAAACGAGGACTTTGAGAAAATTGGGTCCTCTTTGACCCCAAATGATTTGGTAACCCTAAATAAGTATGCTTAAAGATGTTTTAGATGAAGAAAAGGTTAAACACTTTGATGAAGAAAGATAAAAAGAAAATAAAGAAAATAAAGAAAGAAACTATAGAAGCCATTAGGGGTATGGCTGAGAAATATGGTATGTTTGGTGCACTCCCATCTAGTTCTACACCTAAATAAGGAGAAAAGGGTTGTGTAGAGGTAAAGGAAGACATTCCTCCAGAAATAGGTGATTCAAATATCCCTTCGGATACAGGTGTTACAAATGACCCTCTGGAGATAAAGAAACAAAATGAGGAAGAAGCTGAAGTAGAGAAGCTTCATGTTGAAGAAGTTGAAGTAGAGAAACTTAATGTTTTCCTTCCAGAGGTAGATGAAGGAGAAAAAGATAAAGATGAAGGTGAGAGGAACAAAGAAGAAAAATTAGTAGAAGAAGAAAAGGCAGAGGAAGAAGAAAAAGTAGATGAAGAAGAAAGAAATGGGGAATCTTCCAGGAAGAATGAAGAAGATCAAAGATAGGTTGTGGAATCACAAAGGTCCTCCGGAGAATCCTCCTCTAGCTATGATGTTTTAAAAGGCTTGTTATCCAAGAAAATAAGGTTCTAGCTGGTGATTCCTCTTGAAATTATACAACTCCCCATGGTTCAAGGTAGTGTGGATTTGGACAATATTTCTCCCATTCATAGATTGGTGTTAGGGGATGCATTGCATGCATCCAAAGGAAAATAAATTATAGAAACACATCAAAATGGGACAAAGCTTATTGATGATGACCTCAAAGCATTGTAGGATACCACCTCGGGTATATCAGTTGGCACATCTCTCACTCTGGTAGAGAATCTGAAACTTTTATTGGACTCCTTTAAGGAGCGTGCCTCTGGACTAGGTGAGAAGACCAAGCAAGAGGTTGAGGAGAAAATGGTAGAGAGAAGGCTTTTGGAACTTCATGATAAGTGTGCTATGGCACAAACCAATGTGAAAAAGATCCTAAGCTTGTGAGTCTAAAGAAAATATTGTATTTACTTACTGCATAAAGTGGTCGGATTCCACACAGAGTATCAAAGATCTCATGGACTCAATTGATTCCTAGTTGAAATTTGTTTCCAGTACATATAGTGCATCTAAAGACAAAGACTGGTCAACCTGGAATGTTATCACTACTTAGAGAGAGAAATTATTTATTCTACAGAAGCAGAAGAAATAAATCATTAGAAGATTCAGTCAGTTAGGTGACCTTTTAAGAATGGAGTACACTCCGGTGGCCAATGCTTTGGAAAATACAAAAAAAATAGAAAAGATTAATCTGACTCCATGCACTCTAGATGATGTAGAAGAAAGTCTAGTGGAACTAGAATCTCTTAACAAAATGTTGATATCTGCTAAGAAGAGTTAGGAGAATGGAAATACAACATGGCAAGGTATTCTCAAGGAGCTTCAAGGCTTACCTTCCTCTAGGTAATGTTTTTTTTAGTTTTCATATTTTTGGGCCACCCTTTGTCCTTGATGTCAAAGGGGGAGAGGAAAGAGAAGAGAAAAAGGGGAGAGTGTGTTGCACATAGAAGTTTTGTAAATTCTTTTCACACATGTTGCCATCAATGACAAAGGGGGAGATTGTTGGAAGAATGAAGAACATTTCATTTTGCAGCTTTTGTGTTGTTAATGATGTCACCATGTTATATGAGTTGCAACTACAAGTTTAAGTTCTAGCCTGATCTAGTGTTCTAAACTAGTATGATAGTTATTATCCTCCAATATTTTGGTTTTCAATCCTCTGCTGATAAATATTATAATTTGCAATTTTGGGAGATGGTTCTTTGTTGTTAGAAGGTTGTATATTTATAATCTCATGTGCACAGGTGCTCCTATGGAAAGTTGGAATAATTTTGTTGTTGCATTTTGTTATTGGGTCTATCCTTGGTTGAACTAATCAATAGTTGATGTTATAATGAATTAATTTTGTGTTGGAGATGTGTTTGAGACCTATATTAGGTCCATGCAGACATGTTGTAGCATACTAAACGCTTGAACTTTTTTTGGAAAAGTTTGGTACAAGCTTCAAGCCAATAGTTAATATTTTTGGTTAATAAGGATTGTATCTAATTAGGTCGACCCAATTGATGCTTGCAGATGTGTCAGATATATATTGGACAGTTTTGAGATTGATTGTGTGAAAAAGTGACAGAGAAGGAGACAAGTATGTGAAGATGATGAAGTGTGTAAAGTCAGTTTACTGAGCATCAAAGGAACTGAATCAACACTTGTGAGGTGTAACTTTATCAGTTCATTTTTTTGGTTGTAAGCCATTTCTATATTGTATCTTTGTAGGTAGTGAGCCTCCCATTTTGGATAGTGATTCTTGGAAGTGATCCACCCTTTGTAATATCTTATAATAGGCTATACTATATTGTGAGCTAATCCTCACCGTGGTTTTTCCCATTTTGGGTTTTCCATGTAAAAATATTGTTGTTCATGTGTTGTGTGCTTTTATGTTCTACTAATGATCTTGCTCATTCTTACTACTATATGCATTGGAGTATTTGGATGGTTTTTGTTCAATAAGTTTAAGAAGATGTTGATTCACCCCTCCTCCTAGTATCTTGGGCATTCAACAAATATGTCCCCTAATTAGGTAGTGAGTGAATTAGCTAGGTACAAGAAATTTATTCACACCAACATCTGATAGTGCTTATTTTGAATCTCCTAAAACCCTAAAAATGAAATGTATTGGGACTCATACACCCAAGGTGGTGTATCAGTCCCAGTGTGCTTTTTTAGAAGGGTAAGGTCTAATTCTACTCTCCAATCTCTTCTCTTTCTACCACACTTTGTTTCTAGATATGAAACCCTAATTTAAAACCTGTAGAAGACTTTTTTGTGACCTTGAAAGTGAGGATACAACTCCAAAAACTTCCTTCAAGCTTGTAACCTAATCTTCAAAGATCCTTCATGCTCCAAAACACCTAGATCTACAATCAGACATGTAAAGAGGATAAAAACATGTTGATTGTTACTGAATAGGGGTTTTCCATGGTCAAACCCCTTTTAGGTAATTAAATCAAATGATGAGATAATAAAATAAGGACATGAAACAAGGAACACGAAACATGGATAATGGTACCTTAAATGAGGTCTTGTAAATATGCAATTTAACATGAAGTGGTCATAAAAGATTTAGATCTAGACCTTGAAATAAGTGTAGAACAATGCTTAATCTTGGATCTTAAATGCTACATCACAACACTAGTGCAACAACATGTTTGATGCTTTATAATCTTGACATGATAATGGACCTTGAATTGCTGCAACAATTGATGAAGAAATCTACACTTGAATGCTCTCTTGATTCTCCTGTGAAGTCTTAGCATGCTTAAATATTGAGTTCTTGACTTGATATCATGAAGACTTAGTGAAATAATGATTCGAGACCTTTTTTAAATAGGAAATCCATCCAAGTTACCATTTATTAGATCCCAAAGGTTGACATTCATGAGGTTTACATTTGAAACCCTAATTTCCTGCTGAAAACCCTAAAAAGGAGCCAAATGGGAATCATACACCATTTGTGGCATATGGGTCCCACGTGGGTGGGACTCATATTCCCAAGGTGGCGTATGGGTCCCACAAGGCCTTTTTAGTGAGAGAAAATGTTGAGAAGAGAAATTAAGTCTATTTGCTGATATTGTCAGGATTTCAGTTAAAATAAGCCTTAGGATGCATAATATATGGTTTTAGGAGCCTATTAATGATGATATAAAGGTTATAAATGCAAGGGTCCCAAAACTCAATGTGAAAGTGTAAATAAATATACTTTACAACATCAAATTAAGGAAAAATTAGTTCTATTTAGCTTAAAAGGGCCCTAAATCTAATGTGAATGTGTACAACACATTACAACACTAGATTCAGGCAACACTAGGTCCAAGGGCCTTAAATTTAATGTGAAGGTGTAAATGAATACACTTTACAACATTAAATTAAGGTAAAATTAGGTTTATTTAGCTTAGAAGGTCCCTAAATGCAATGTGAACGTTTAAAACACATTACAACACTAGATCAAGGCAACATTAGGATCATTTAACATTAATTATTCCCAAATTAGGCTAGGAATTGTACTATTTTTGAGAGCATAATTTATTTACATCATTACATCTAGCCCCCACTTTAGTGAGAGGATGTACTTGCTTCAAACTCACACTAAAGTAGACATTCAAGAGGGGTCCTTGTGTACCGATGTGGATGGAATAGGATGAAAAAGATCAAAGGAGGTGTCCAAGCCCCCAGAATCCAAAATCCTACTTCAAACCAACATAAGAATTAAAGGACATGCATAAGGTGTATGATATGAAGCATCAAGATACAAAAACATGCAATGTCAATAACTAAAAAGAAGAAAAAAAAGAAAAATAAAAAAGTGAAAAATAAAAAGATGTGGATCAAGCCTCAACCATTTTTCCAACACGATGTGGATCAGATCTAGGCTATTTGTCTGAAAATGCATGCTCACTCTGAGGAAATGAAACTTTAGGTTGTCCAGTGGGTGACTATCGAAAGGGTGGCTTAGTGAGAAATTCATGCCTCTATATCGACTTATCACTATATAATGAGAAATTCATGCTCGCGTTTAGGCTTCTCATCATACATTAACCATACCAAAGCTATACCTCCTAATAAATTTGACAAGAAACAACATAAAAATGAACTTAGAGCTTCATGAGGCAAGAAAAGCTTCGTATGCTTGAAACTCATTAACAAGATGGCTCCACAAGCAAGCAAAGTGTGTTATGCAAGGTGGCCATATAACTGATGTAAATACGAAATAGGGTAAGATGCATTCAAAGGGATTTTTCTTAGTTCATGTAAGGTCTCTTCTTAGGGAACATCATTTCTAATGTCTCCAAGAGAGGAAAAGTCAAAGAAATATCATGCTCTCATAGGAAATCAAGCCCAGTGACACCACCAAGAAAAGGATGCATCATAAGAAGAAAGAAAATCACATAATGAAGCATGAATGTTGATGTATGCTCCCTACTTTAAAGTGATTTCTAACACCAATACTGTGAGAAATTACTTTAAAGTAGAAGAAGACATGAGAGATTATTTAGAAAGCCCTATTCCAAGTCATATGTTTCCAATAAGCTACGTCATGAAAAGGGAAGGGGTTTCCCCCAAAATGTAATGCTAAGTATGTCACATGTGAGTCAAGTTAAGGCATGGCATCCACATCTCAAGATTTCTCTTATATGTACATGAAAGGTGGTCAACTATCCAAAAGAGACAACAAAAAGTGACATATGAGCACAAGGCTACTTAACTCATTGCCCCTACTTAGTGTCGGTAAAGGATGAGCCAAAATGAAAATTAGAGGAACTAGGTGCTTCAACATAAGGAAGAGCACCACAATCTTTAAGATGTTGAATTTGATTAGTAAGAGCCTTACATTCATTAGTAGAATGAACATGAACTCTATGATGTTCATAAAATGAACTCTTATTATAGAATTTATTTCGTGTTCTTGGAGGGAGAGATATTAAGCAATCTTGGAGGAGTCTCATTAAGATACTCTCTTGATCAAAAGTAGAGGATGTTTCATTATCTTGTGACAAAGATATCTCTTGCTTAGTACAAGGTTTCATGCCTACACAAGAATCTTTAGATTGTGATATTTTGTTCTCTCTTTGAAAGGAGGATGTAAAATATAATGAACCCAAATCATTATTTTTTTGCGTGATGACATTGATGTTAAGTGAGGACTTATTTTTTTCTTTCATTTCTTGCAAAGGATAACAATCAAGACCACTAGCATCTATTAGTTCAAGATGCACTAATGTTAAGGTTGAATTAGAGGAGTATTTTGTAATAGTGTTGATATTAAGTGAAGGCTTGTTTGTCTTTCAAGGGACAATAGCCAAGACGAGTAGTCTTTTCTTGAGTGTGAGGCTCTATAGGGATGTGGATACCTTGTTCTCTAGAACCACATAATTTTCCACTATAACCAAGTTGTTTCATCATTTCATAACCTTTTTCATAAAGATTCTTCATCTCTTTTGGATTTGGTGGTTGCTCATAATTAATTTCATCAAAGTTTTTTGTGAAATTTGTTGTCTTTTTTTCTAAAGTGGTTGAGGTGGATGCTTTTGAAGGGTTTTCCAAATTTTGTGTTGGCATTACCACTTTTTCTTTTCCCTTTTAAGAGTCTTTGTTTATGATCTTGTATTCTACCATGAATGGTGGTTTGAATTCTAAGGAACCCCAATTATCTTCTAATAGATTTGTGACTTCCTCAATGTGTTTTTCTTGGTATTTTTGTTGCATGTGTTCTACTTGTGTAGTTGGTGTCAATGTTTTCAAAGGATTTTCCTTATTTTTCTCAAATTTTAAACAACTATTTGGTTCAGGATCAGCTTCAAGTGTGTACACTTTTTTGTTGTAGACATACTTCATTACATGATGAAGGGTAGAAGGCACCCCATTCATTGCATGAATCCATGGTCTCCCTAAAAGAAGGTTATATGAAAGATCGTGAGGCATAACATGGATTAGTGTTTCTAATGTGGCTTTCCCATTTGTAATAGGAAAAGTGATCACACCTGTTGCAAGAATGGAAAGAGGAATGAAGTGTTGTCATTGATGTCAACCAGTCAGCTAGTTATCTACTAGTTGTTGTTGATTGTATATGTTGAGGATATTGAGAAAATTGTATTAAAAGAAGGTTGCAAGTATTCAACTGTTGAGGATGTTGTTTTGGTGCTTGAGAACTATGTTTCTTTGTGTTTTAATTAAGATCCGAGAGAATTTTTACTCATATGGATTTTTCTTTGATGAATTCTTATGGCGTATGGTTCTAGAGTTGTGTTTCCCTAGTTCTATTGAACATGGTTTTGGCATTTGGAAGCATCGAGCTTAATTGATCTATGTGTTTTCCACTGATGTGGTTGATTGTGTTTCAAGCACTATTTTTGAAGTTGATAGTGTTTTGGATTTATTATGGGTCCCAATGAAGCATATTTTTGGGTCTCCCTCATTCTAATTCCACCCTAGGATGTTTGGTGTCGATCTAATTTGAATTTATAGTTGGATGTTCAAATTTGTATCTTTTCAAGGTTGAAGATAGTATAAATATAAGAAAAGAAGGAAGATAAGTGAAAGAGTAGACATAACTTTGATGCTATTCTTAAAGTGTGTGATTGTTCAGTGCAAAGCTTAACATTGAGTTTCTGGATGTAGTAAGTAGAAGGAGAACTCTATCATTCATGCAAGTTGATCAGTGATTGCGGTGGAATCTTTGTTGCATTGAGATTTTTGTCTCACTATAACAAGTCTTCTTTTTCTTCTTTGTATCTCTATGGCATTGAGCCCTCTAAGTTATAGCCCTATGAATAGTGAGTCCTTATTTTAGGCTATGAGCCTTATCTTAGGAAATGATCCTTTTTGTAATCAGTTATGATATTCTCTATAGTGTGAGTTAATTCTCACTGTGGTTTTCCCCTCATTGGGTTTTCCACGTAAATATGGTGTTATTGTATTTTTACATTTCCATTTGATGGTTAATCACTTAATTAGTTTATAGTTAGTTTTGGTAATTGAATTTAAGGTTATAATTTATGACAACTGATTCACTCCCCCTCTCAGTTGTCCTATCCAACAGTTGGTATACAAGCTTGGTTCCATGGTGAAGAGCTTAACTTCTTGAGGAAGGTCCAGGATGGTGAACAAAATGGTCTTTGATTATCCAGGGTTTGATGGAACAAATTATGGTATCTGGAAAGTATTGATGGAAGAATATCTAGAGTATTGCAGATATGATGTACAAAAAGCTTATAAGAATCCCTACACTCCTACAAATGGTCCAATTACACCTTATCAAATTAAAGCACATGAAGTGAATAACAAGGAAAATTTCATCTTGAAGAATAGTTTGGTACATTCTGAGTTGATTAAGGTTCAAAATTTGAAGACAACTAAGGAAGTATGGGATGCTTTAGAAAGAGCACACGATGGTGATGAAAGGGTAAAAGAGGAAAAATTACAAATTTGGCAACGTATTTTGATCCTTTACATGTTTCCAAAGATGATAATGTTAAAACCTATGTACAAACATTGGATGAGGTAGTGGTTGGAGTGCGATCTCTTGGCGCTACTATAGATGAAACCAGAATTGTAAAGAAGATTCTTAGAAATCTTCTTGATGCTTACAATGAAAAGGTGAGTGCTATTGAATGGAGTATGGATTATAAGACTTATACTAAGGATATTTTGTCAAGATTTTTGACATCTTATGAGATGAGGAAGCCAAATCTAAGAAGTGGAGGCAAAACAAAGACTGCTTTTAAAGCTACCAAAATTTAAGATCTGGGTGAAGAGAACTTTGATGAAATCAAGGCTAACTTTGTAAGAAGAATGAGAAAATGCTCTGGTAAGTATGAAGGTAAATTTCCCTTTAAGTACTTTATTTCTGGAGAAATTTGTCACTATGATATAAAGTGTCCAGAAAGAGCTAGAAGGAATAAACAAAGATATGAGAAAGAAAAGAAAGGAAAGAAGATTAAAAAATCTTACTATGTTAATGAGAGTGCTAGTATTTCAGAAGAAGATTCAGAATATGAAGATCTAGATGACAATGAATGCTTGTTCCTGGTGATTAAAGATGAACCTACTTCTACTAATTCATAAAAAAGTCAAAGGAAAGTCCTCTGGAGAAGGAGAAGGAGAAAAATGAAGGTACAATTATCTCTGCCCTACATGCTAAACATGAAAAGAAATTTTGGGTGGTTGATAGTGGCTGCTCACATAACATGACTGGTGACAAGAGTAATTTTGTGAAACTTGAAAAATATGATGGAGGTTTGGTTATGTTTGGAGATGATACTAGTGCTAAAATCTATGTGATAGGTTCAATAAGTTTTGATGGCAAGCATCATACTGACGATGTCTACTATGTTAAGGGTTTAAGGAAAAATTTGTTAGGTGTTGGTCAAATGTGTAGAAAGGGATATGATCTTGTGTTTAAGGATGACAAGTGCAAGATCTGGAAAGGATTTGGAACGTTGATTGCTATAGGAAAGAAATATGAAGGGAATATTTATCAGCATAAAGGTGTTGATGGATGATGTTTTATGACTCAGATAAATGAGTACTGGTTATGGAATAGGAGAATGTGTCACATGAATTTTGATAACTTGGTAAGGATTAGTACTATTCAGGCTGTGAGAGATCTACCAAGAATTACAAAGCCTGTAAATGCTATCTGTAGTAATTTCTAGTTCGTGAAGTAGAGAAGAAATCATATCAGATCAAGAGAAAAATCTACTACTAGATTACTGGATTTGGTTCATACAGATATTTTTGGTCCCATGAGAGTGTGAAGTATACTTGGTGAAAGATACTTTATATTTTTAATTGATGATTATTCTAGATATACATGGGTTACTTTTTTAAGAGATAAAACAAAAGCATTAGATAGATTTAGGGCATTCAAGGCTATGGATGAAAATGAAGTGAACTTGAAGATAAAATGCTTGAGATATGAAATAGGTGGTGAATTCACCCCCCATGAGTTCAATATGTTTTGTGAAGTGCACAGAATAAAGAGAAAGTTATCTACTTTGAGAACCCCTCAGCAAAATGGAGTTGTGGAAAAGGAAAAAAATAACAATTCAAGAAGTTGCTAGGTCAATGATCACTGAAGTTGGATTACTAAAATTTTATTGGAAAGAAGCTATTAACACTAATGTATATGTATTCAATGAATTTTAGGCAAGAAAAAATAGTACAAAGACTCCCTATGAGCTATGGCATGAAAGAAATCCTATAGTTAAATATTTCAAGGTATCCAAAAGAAAATGCTATATCAGAAGAGATGAGGAAACACTGGGAAAGTTTGATGCAAGAAGTGATGAAGGAATATTTATTGGACACTCTACTAAAATCAAGGCATACAAATGTTTCAACAAAATGTTGAGGAAGATTGTAGAAATATTGAATGTGAATGTTGATGAAACAGTGAAGAATTCTATTGATATTGATGGATATGTGTCTGATGAACATGACTGTGTAAGAATAGAAGAAATTATGGAAGAACTGGATAGAGATGAGCAGAGAAAGCAAAATAAAAAGAATGAAAGAGAAGAAGATGCTCTATTGATGTCCCCTAGAACACTGTAATATGTACAAAAGAATCATTCAAAAAGTCACATTATTGGAGACAAGACAAAAGGTGTGTTAACTAGAAGCAAAGTTGTTCCTAAAGTAAATTTGTTCTTATTCTCTAAAATTGAGCTGAAGTCAGTAAGTGAATCTTGTGAGGATGAACATTGGAAGGAAGCAATGGAAGAAGAACTTTTTTATATTGAAAAGAATCAAACATGGGAATTGGTCCCAAGACTGGCAGAAAAAAATATCATCGGATCAAATTGGGTGTTCAGAAACAAGCTGAATGAGAATGGGAAAGTTTTCAAAAATGAAGCAAAACTTGTTTGTAAAGGCTACTGACAAGTAGAAGGTATATATTTTTAGGAGAAATTTTCCCCTGTAGCAAGAATGGAAGCTATAAGGATGTTCTTAGCATTAGCTACTTATAATATTTCAAATACTATCAGATGGTTGTCAAGTCAACATTTTTGAATGGTGAACTAGATGAAGAGGTCTACATGGAACAACTAGAAGGATTTCAGTTAACAGATCAACCAGATATGCTGTGCAGATTGAAGAAAGTGTTATATGGAATGAAGCAAGCTCCTAAAGCTTGGTATGC
Organism: Sequoia sempervirens; assembly: GCA_007258455.2. Taxonomy (NCBI): domain Eukaryota; kingdom Viridiplantae; phylum Streptophyta; class Pinopsida; order Cupressales; family Cupressaceae; genus Sequoia; species Sequoia sempervirens. The sequence goes on along the minus strand of VDFB02268082.1, from coordinate 132,483 downwards.
AAGGCTAGATAAGTTTTTGAGTCAGCAAGGATTTAACAAAGGTATGATAGACACTAATTTGTATTTCAAGACTAAAAATGAAAAAATCTTGATTGTAGTTGTATATGTTGATTACATTATCTTTGGAGGAAATGAAAAGATGTGCAAGATGTTTGTGGAAGAGATGTAGAAAGATTCAAATGTCTATGTTTGGCAAGATGAATTTATTTCTTCAAAATTTTACAAATTAACTTCAAACAGAGAAAGGAATTTCATTTCACAATCTAAGTATGTGAAAGAAGGGTATAAAGTGATCAAGGATGGCCAAAAAGTGATACAATATGGGATGGGTATGTGTAGGAATGTGGCTCTAATTTAATTTTTTACCACATAACATGAAATGAAAAAGGATTTTTGTAAAGGATATTCTCACTTTCCACTAATATAAATTATGCTTTTAATTTTGAATTTAATAAATAATTATTATTCATTTTCATTTGAATTACAACTAAAGTCCCCGATTGATAGGCTGATTGAAAAGCATCTATAGCTTCAAATAGTATCACATTTTTGAATCTAAAACATGAGTCACATTCTATGCTGCACATACTATAGGATTAAAAAAAAGAGAATTTCATGAAGTTTTGACCAAGTTAAGGTGGTTAGACATACGAGTTTTTATATTTTTTAAAAGTTATAATAAAAAAACTATAATTAATTATTTACTTGGAAAAATATTACAAAAAAA
>VDFB02268082.1:55312-131656 GCA_007258455.2 Sequoia sempervirens | reverse complement strand
CTCTGAATATAGCATCCTCTGTCAACCTTGAATAGCCTATAAGATTTGCATAGGCATAACATCAATACAAAAGAAACATGAAGCACAATACCATAGTACACTATGAAAAATTGCACAACTCAGTTTACATTGTTTATCAAACTTTCTCAAAATCGCTTGAAAACCATGTACCATAGATATCTCAGCTCATTTCATCATTCCAACTCATCTTCAAACACTACAACAAAAATATAGCTCCATGTACTCACAACACTTCCTCAAGGTCTCAACTACACATGCACAATTTGTTTTCCTCTTTTTCACAATTTTCTCAATATCCTCAACATATTCATCCCATAGTTGATTTCAATGACAACACTAGTCAATTGACTTTTTGTTTAGATCAATGACAACACCTTCATACTTGCAAAAATCTCCCCCTTTGTCATTGATGGCAACACAAGATGTGAAAAGCTGCCAAAGACGACACAACAACTCTTAACACTCTCTCCCATTTTCTTTTTCAAATTAGAGATCCTACACAACATCCCTGAAACCTGTCTCCCTTATAGGAGTCTCTCTTTCTCTGAAAAAAACTTTCTCTACTTTTTCACATGATTCTCTCTCTCCCTTTAACATCAGGGTATGTGCAAGATCATGATGGGCCAAAAAGTGGCAATATGATGGATATGTGGTTGACGACATTTTTTTTCACCCAAAATTGATGAAATAAAAAGGGTTTTTAAAGGAGATTCTCAACTTTCAAAAAATATAAATTATGCTTTACTTTGAATTTAATAAGTAATTATTATTCATTTTCTATTCAAATTACGACTAAAGTTTTGATTGATAGACTAATTGAAAAACATCTATAGCTTTCAAATGGTATCACATTTTTTGAATCCAAAAAATACGTCACATTCTATGCTTCGCATAATATAGGATTAAAAATAGAAAAAATGAATTTATGACTTTGACTGTGTTAGTGGTGGTCGTGACATTATTTAGAAGTTTTTTATATTTTTAAAATTTGTACGTAAAATTATAATTAATTATGCTTACTGAAAATTACAAAATATTCCCTCATTATCAAACATGAGTCCTTCTTACTATGTCTAAATTCATAAAAAATATTATCATTCTTTTATTGTGGTTAGAGTGGTCAGATAGACACCTACTTCTTATTTTTTCCCTAAAATTTAAGTACTACTACATTGAAATTTCAAATTTTCACCAAATAGTTTTAAAAAAAAAATAAACCTAGTAGTTTAGAAACTACATTCAATTTGATACAAATTCTATTCTTACATATTTTTGAAATAATATAGATAGCTTATTCAAATTTTTACATCAAGTTGCCTAAATCTGATTTTTCTGAATTTTTTGCCACTTAAGGGCCTATTTTTTCCATGATGATCCTGCACATACCCATCAATGGCAATGGATAATTTATTTTGCATTGTTCTCCCTCTTTGACACTGAACCAAAAATACCTACTCTGAATACTCCCCCTTAGGAGTGTTAGTGCAGGTTTTTCATTTTCCTTATGTTAGGGAATATTTATTTTTCCTACACACATTACTAAGCTTTCTTAGGTTATATTAGGATGGTTAAGATGAGGACATGTGGCATAATCTATAAATAACATGTGTCACTCACACCCATCTTTAGGTAGTTGTGTCTCACACCCTCTTTTGGATTCTTGTGCCACCTCTCATAACAATTTCTTATCTTTACCTAAGTAGGCATAACCATGTAAACTGGCATTTACCAAATAGGTAAAATTCTCACCTATTATGAGCACTTGGGAGTTATTAAACCTCTTGGAATTATTTTCCTTATGTAAACAACACTCACCCCTCCCCTTTCCTAGTAATATGGAATTCTAGTTCAGTCCTAAGGGAGTGTTGAGTTTATTCATCTCTAGATCTCTTTACTTGCTTTCCTTCAATCATTTTTATCTTGGGTGATCTCACAACCAAATCTAACATGGTAGCAAAGCTGACCTTGTGAGTTGTGGGTTAGCAAATTTTCAATCCATTCTTAAAAGCAATGCATGCTCTTCTCTTACATCATATGATGACCTGGAGAATAAACGGTTGATAGAGATCTCAATTTCTAGGGGGGATTCCTTTCTATTGCATTTTATTGTAGGTATTTTAGATATTCCTAGAGACAATTTGATCTCACCATTGATTTCAGAGCAACCAGAAAATTTGGATTAGGCTTTTGTTTAGTCTAAACTGGACATCAGATGTGAGATCTATGAAGGATTGTAGAACAAAGGATTTATCTCAAGATATGATGAGCTCCTAAAAATGGGGTACCTTGAGGAAAAATGGACTATGCCATTGCATCCAGAAGGCCCAAATACCCCTATTTTTAAATAAAATTTGTCAAATTTGGAGAAATTCATTTTTGAGGCAATTTTTTTGGTAGGCAAGCCGTATGGCCCACCTACACAGTGTACGGTATGACACACATTATGAAAAGTTTCAAAAAAAAAATCTTTTATTTTTGTACAATATTAAAAAGAAAAATCATTTTGTAAAAAAAAAGAAATATTTATATGAAGCTCTTTTTATAAAATATTTAAAAAAATAAAAAAAATTGAAACTAGGGATTTACCCCTACGTAGTACGCAGGGTACCCCTAGGTACAATATGTCTTCTTGTTGGACCTTAGGCCCCATTTAACATGAGTGTATGTGGCATTTTAGCCACCACCTAACTTTTCTTTTTATTATTTCACCTTCTTTTAAGGCTTACATACCCCACTTTAATATTTAGCTTTTTCTTAAAGTTTTTTTTAATATTTTCATTTTTTAACTTATTTTAAAATCTACATTCAAAACTTCTATTGTACCTGCATGCCTCAACCTCTATCCCAATAAAATTTACCCTTTTTCCACATTTGGGAGTAAATTTGGAGGTCCTGCCTACTTTGGCAGAGGTCCAAATTTAGCAAAATATCCTCTACATTTGGTAGAGTTCTAGATTTATCTGGAGGACACTTATTTTTGGTGGCACTCCAAATTTAGCAGCAGTTCAACCAAATTTGGCAGATATGATTTTTTTGAAAATTTCACCCCTCTCTGTTGAAGTCTTCCTTTTTGTTCCTAAACTTCAAAGCACAATATCTCAGTCATGGGTATGTGCAGGATTGTCATGGAAAAAATAGGCCCTTAAGTGGTGAAAAATTCAGAAAAATCAGATTTAGGCAAATTGACATAAAAATTTGAATAAGTTATCTATATTATTTCAAAAATATGTAAGAATAGAATTTGTAGCAAATTGAATGTATTTTCTAAACTACTAGGTTTTTTTTTAAATCTATTTGGTGAAAAACTTGAAATTTCAATGCAATAGTACTTAAATTTCAGTGAAAAATAAGAAGTAGGTGTCTCACCGACCAATCTCTAACCACAATAAAATGATAATATTTTTTTTATTAGATTTTAGATATAAGTAGAGTAATCTCATGTATTGATGTGATGCATATTTTTTGTATTTTTCCAAGTAAATAAATTAATAATGATTTTTACTCTAACTTTAAAAAATATAAAAATCATGTCCTGGACCACCTTTAACTTGGTCAAACTTCATAAAATTCAAATTTTTTTAATCCTATAGTATGGCCATAGAATGATGCATGTTTCAGATTCAAACGGATTGCAATTTAAGCTATAGATGTTTTTCAATCACCTATCAATCAAGACTTTAGTTGTAATTTAAATAGAAAAATGAATAATAATTATTTATTAAATTCAAAAGTAAAGCATAATTTATATTGGTGGAAATTTGAGAATCTCCTTTTAAGAACCCTTTTGTTTCATCAATTTTGGGTAAAGAAAAAGCCGTCGGCCACATACCCTATAAATACCCATCATATCGCCACTTTTTGGCCCCTCATGATCCTACACATAACCTCATACGAAGGTGTTTTCCAACAATTTTTTTTTATTTGGGTAAAATTCACGCTCTACACATTGGTGTAATAATTTTTTGCTCAACTAGTCCTAGTTTTTTAGAAATTCATTTTCTTCATCAGATTTGAAGGATATTCCTCATTTTCTAAACTTCAAACGGATGTAACTTTCATGTACGACCTCAGATTGAGGTGATTCTTGTTTTGAAAGTGAATATTTTTCCAAGCACTACAAATTGGTGCTATTTTTAGGTTCTCATTCTATGATTTTTTTGTACTTTTAGTATTTGAGTCCCTTTTTGGACATTGTAAAAATATGGAAAATAACTCTAGCATTGTAAATGCATTGATTTATAAAGTGCCAAATCATTTTTTGTTGGGGGGATTCTTCATTGTGTGAAAAATGGGGGGTGTCCCTATGTGTTTTTTTTCTTACATTGTAACAACAATATAAAATGGAGAAAATGGTTCTTCTACTCACACAATACAATTACTTTGAGTGGAAAAATGAAATGGAACTTCACTTAAGAAAGTTAAAATTGTATAGAATAACAATGGGTATTGATAAGGAACCTACAGAGCATGAAGAAAAGTCTAAATGGTTCAAGAAATGTGATGAATCTTTTGGCACCTTATGAATTGTTGTATCTACTAATCTACACTTCCATATTATGTCTGCAAAATCACCAAATGAAGTGTGGAATACTCTAAATACTCTCTTTGGTAAACAAAATGATTTGAGAGAATAATCATTGGAGAATGAGCTCATAGGATTGATTCCATGAAACTTTGACACCATTTAAGATTTATTTACTAAATTTAATGCCATAAGATTGCAATTGGAGCATTGTGGGGTTAAAAAGGATGACTCATAGTTGATTTTAAGCATTCTTTCAAAAATATGGTCTAGATTATACAATGCTTGTTTATGCATTTCATGCAATGAAAAGATGCTTAGGAAAATGATTTACTATGCCTTCTCTAGGTGAGTTTGTAGCTAATCTCACTAAGGAGCAAGATAAATTGATTCAAATGGGAATTGTTGAATCTTCCAATTCTCATGCCTTGACTACAAAAAAAGTCACTAATAAGAAAAACAAGAAGCAAAAGAACCAAGGAGATAGAAAGAAAGATTCAGATCAATCTCCATCTACTTTTAAAGTAGACTCTAAATTCTCTTCAAAAGAGGTTCATCTAAGAAGGAGAAGTCCACTTGTGCATATTGCAAGAGGAGTGGACATGAGGAACATTCTTTTTATAAGAAGGACATTGATGAACTAAACCATCTTCTAAGTAAGATGAACAAAATAAGTTTTCCTTCTCAAATGGTTGATTCATCTTCTTCTAATTCTAAAAATTCAAAAAAATCAAAATCTGATAAGGAAAAAGGCCATACTACTAGGGAAAGTAAATCAAAAGGTAGAGCTCTTTTTTCTTCTATAGGTCTTGGATCAAAGAGATAGCTCTTAGATTTTGGAGCTTCTCATCATATGGATTCTATGAAGTCTATTTTCTCTTCTTTTGAGCCTTTTGTTATGCCACCCATTCTAATGGGAAGCAATACATCCATGGATGTTATTGGAATGGATCTATTCATATTGGGGATGGCACCTTCAATGATTTTTTGTGTGTACCTCATTTGAAAAATAATCTTCTTTCCATATATCAGATCACTCATGGTGGAGTAGGGATGACTATGGAATTCACACTTGATTTGGTTATCATTAGAGACCTAGAAAGTAGAGATATAATTGCTACTAGGATAGTTTCTCATGCATCTTGATTATACACTTTTTTAAACTTTACACCTAATGATGGCTTTGATCCTTTGGTTGTTGATCACACTACTAGTGAAATTTTTTATTTTGAGAACTTTGGTTACTTGAACTTGGGTATTCTCGCATGTGATACAGTTGTTTAGCCTTGTATTCCTTCTCCTCCCTCTACTACAGGTTGCATCTAAGGATATTGTGTGTTGCTACATTCATGGATACTTGGGATTCAATGGAATAGGATCTACATAATCTTCCAAATATAGCTAATTGAGATGAATACTTAGCAAAAATTGCAGGTTTGTTTATAGAGTCTCATATTTCAGACTTGGGAGACACTATTCATGACATTCATCTTCTATTTGATGTAGTTGATTCTTCTTCAGTTGTTATGGAGGAACCTTTGGATCCACTAATTCATTTTCCACATGATCATTCATCACAGTTTGACATGAGTGTGGATACTTTTGAGCAACATTTGGAGGAGGCATCATTGTCTTCATAGGAGATAGTTGAGTCTTTGGATCATGTTCTACATACATCTCCACTAGGTTTTGGATTGTCATCTTCATCAATGTGTCCTAGAATGTCTGATTTGATGGTGGCAGCTTTTGGCATCAACATGGGGATACATGAGTAGTTTTTAGAGACATCTTACATTTTGAGCTTTCTTCGCTTATATTCCTTCCATGAATGAGAAAATGTTCTTCATACACCTTTGGTTTTATTTCTTCCTAAGGGGAAGAATAGTGTTTGAAGATTGTGGTCCATTTTCTACATCCAGTTTTGAGCATCAACCATTGGCATAGTTCACTACATTAGGGAAGGATAGATAGTCTTTCTTATCCATTCTATTTTGAAGGGTACTATTTCCTTGCATGGCATTTTTTCTTGTGTTGGGAAACTTGTTTTATTTTCTCTCTTTTGGGGAGGAGTTTGTACCACTAGGTTTTCTCCTTTTCTCTGGTTGTGAGAGATTGGTTTATACATGGGTACCTAACATGGCATAGTATCCGGGAACCATATTTGTGTCTTTTCATCCGCCTAAGCTACTCTTAAGGGGGGTGTTAGTGTAGGTTTTTTATTTTCCTTATGTTAGGGAATACTTATTTTTCCTATACATATTATTAACCTTGTTGATTAGGTTATATTAGGATGGTTAGGATAAGGACATGTGGCATAATCCATCAATCACATGTGTCACTCACACCCATGTTTGGGTAGTTGAGTCTCACACCCTCTTTTGGATTCTTATGCCATCTCTCATAACCATTTATTATCTTTACTTGAGTATATATCTTAAATGAAGTCCAATGCATTAGATAAATTCAAGACATTCAAAGATATGGTTGAAAATGAAGTAAATTTGAGGATAAAATGCTTAAGGTTTGATAGAGGTGGAGAATTCACCTCCCATTAGTTAAATATGTTTTGTGAAGTGCATGGAATAAAAAGATAGTTATTTTCTCTGATAACTCCTCAGCAAAATGGAGTTGTTGAAAGAAAGAACAAAACAATTCAAGAGGTTGCTAGATTAATGATAACTAAGGTTGGTTTACCAGAAGTTTACTAGAGAGAAGCTATTCATACTATTTATGTATTCAATCAAGTTCAAGAAAGAGAAAATAGTATAAAGACCCCCCATGAGCTATGGTATCGAAGAATTCGTATTATTAAGTATTTCAAGGTAATTGGAAGCAAATGTTATATCAGAAGAGATAAAGAAACTTTAGGAAAGTTTGATGGAAGAAGTTATGAAGGAATTTTTCTTGGATATTATACTAAAAGAAAAGATTGCAGATGTTTCATGGTATGTGTAGGATCATCATGGAAAAAATAGGCCCTTAAGCGACAAAAAACTCTACAAAAATCAGAGTTAGGCAACTTGATGTAAAAAATGGAATAAGTTATCTATATTATTTAAAAAATATGTAAGAATAGAATCTGTAGAAAATTGAATGTAGTTTCTAAGCTACTAGGTTTATTTAAAAAAAAATATATTTGGTGAAAATTTGAAATTTCAATGTAGTAGTACTTAAATTTCAGGGAAAAAATAAGTAGGTGTCTATCTGACCACCTTAACCACAATAAAATGATAAAAAATTTTATAAGGACTATATTTCAAGCAGAGACCTATGTTCCCATGTACGCATACAATTTTCCGCAAATACTGACCGTCTGTTGCCAAACCCTTTAAAAATATATAAAACTCGATGTCCGACCACCTTAACTTCGGCCAAAACTTCATGAAATTCATTTTTTGTTTTAATCCTATAGTATGTGAAGCATAGAATGTGTCGCATGTTTCAGATTCAAAAAATGTGATATTGTTTGAAAGCTATATATGTTTTTAAATCAGTTTATCAATGAGGAATTTAGTCATAATTCAAATAGAAAATGAATAATAATTATTTATTAAATTCAAAGTAAAGCATAATTTATATTGGTCGAAATCTGAGAATCTCCTTTAAAAACTCTTTATGTTTTATCAATTTTGGGTGAAAAAAAAGTCGTCAACCGCATACCCTACACATACCCATGAAATCGCCACTTTTTGGCCCATCATGATCCTGCACATACCCTTCAATAAAATAATGAGAAAGATTGTAGAAAGTGAAAATACCAAGGTTGATGAAGCAACAAAGAATTCAGTTGATATTGATGGATATGTATCTGATGAACCAGATTGCGTAAGAATTGAAGAAATTATGGAAGAACAGGAAAAGAATAAGCAAGAGAAGCAAAATGAAGAAAATGGAAGAGAAGAAGAAGCTCCAGTGGTGTCCCCTAAGACACCTAGATATGTAGTGAAAAAGAATCATTTAGAAAGTCAAATCATTGGAGACAAGACAAAAGGAGTATTGACAAGAAGTAGAGTTGTTGCTATTGGTGAGGTAAATATGTGTTTACTTTATGATATTAAATCGAAGACTGTAAATGAAGTATGTAAAGATGAACATTGGATGAAAGCTATGAAAGAAGAGCTTATGCAGATTGAGAAGAATCAAACTTGGGAATTGGTACCAAGGCTGACAAACAAAAACATTATTGGATCAAAGTGGGTATTTAGAAGTAAGTTGAATAAGAATGGAAAAGTGATTAGAAACAAAGCAAGGCTTGTGTGTAAAGGTTACTTACAAGTACAAGGCATAGATTTTCAGAAGAATTTTTCCCTGGGGGAAAGAATGGAAGCTATAAGGATGTTCTTAGCATTTTATTCTCATAAATAATTTAAGGTCTATTAGATGGATGCCAATTCTGCATTTTTGAATGGTGAGCTAGAAGAGGTCTACATGGAACAATCGAAAGAATTTTAGTTGTCAGATCAACTGGATATGGTGTGCAGATTGAAGAAAGTTTTATATGGATTGAAGCAAGCTCCTAGATTATGAAGGAATGTATTACAAATTTCTTAAAAGCTTCCCGCCTGTTGGAGATTATTATTTAAATTGAGTTATGGAAACTCTAGTTAGGACAAGCAAAGAATTAAAGGAAATATCATTTCCTCATGTGTGCACCTTCATAAAAGAAGTCAATGAAGAAATTTTTGAATCCTATAGAAATAGGAAAATGGTTAAACAAGTTAAGCCCATTATTTCTGTTGATGTTTGTAAGAAACTTTCACAAGATTTTTGCTACACTAGCATGCTAAAGAAATCAAGAAAAGAGAAAAAAACATAAATGTCTTGAATGCAATCTATAGACACCTAAGAGGAATTTTAATAAAAAGAAAAAAACATTATGAAAATTTGGTAAAGGGTATTCAACCAGGTTTCAACAAAGGTACGATAGATAGTAATCTATATTTTAAAATTGAAAATGATAAAATATTGATTGTAGTTGTATATTTTGATGACATTATTTTTGGAGGAAATGAAACTATGTGTAAGATTTTTGCGGAAGATATGCAAAAAAAATTTAAGTGTCTATGTTTGGAGAGATGAATTTATTTCTTGGGCTAAAAATTAATCAAACAGAGAAAGGAATTTTTATTTCACAATCTAAATATGTGAAAGAGATGTTGAAGAAGTTTGGGATGGATGGTTCCAAATTGGTATGCACTCCTATGGTGACTGGTTGCAAGTTAGGTAAAGATGATTATTCGCCTAAGGCTGATCAGAGCAAATATGGATCTATGATTGGTGGACTATTGTATTTGAATACTACTAGACCAAATATTATGCATGTTGTCTATCTTGTGGCTAGATTTCAAGAATATCCTAAGGAAACACATGTTGCTATTGTTAAAACAATATTAAGATATTTGAATGGCACTCTAGATTATGGGTTATGGTATCCTAGGGATATTGAATTGCAGATTGGGCTAGATGTGTAGGTGACAGAAAGAGTACAAGTAGTGGTGCATTCTTTCTTGGTTACAGATTAGTGGCATGGTTGAGTAAAAAGATTTAGTTTCCTTGTCTACTATTGAAGCCGAGTATAATGTTGTATCTCATTGTACACAAGTTCTATGGATGAAACATACATTGAAAGATATCATAGTGGTGTATGATGATCTTGTTTCTCTCTTCCATGATAAAACAAGTGAAATTAACATTTTAAATAATCTAGTGATGCACTCAAGGACAAAGCATATATCCAGGTATCATTTCTTGAGAGAGAAGGTTGTGGAGAATGAAGTAAAGCTTGAGTATTATTGCAAGAATGGAAAGGTTGAAGGAATTGTCATTGATGTCAACTGGTCAGTTGGTTCTCAACTAATTGTTGTTTCCATTAGTCTCATGGATGAAGGTTATTGGTTGTATATGTCGAGGATATTGAGAAAATTTTAATGAAGATAGGTTGCAAGTGTTCAGTGGTTACTTTGGGTTTTGCTCCAAGTTTTTCTCCTATAGTTGTCTAGATTAGATATGTTGATCATGGTTGATGGAAGTTGCTATATCTATATTTTTGGCTATTGATTCATTGTACGATGCGAGTTGTGTTCATCAGTTGTGAACTGTGGTTTTCTGTGTTTTTGGTTGAGGTTCAGGTGAAATTTTGTTGGTCTAGATTTCTCTTTGATGAAGTCTTATGATTTGCAGTTCTAGAGTTGAGTTGTTTTGATTGTAATTAAGATCATTTTGGTATCTAGAAAGTTTTTGCTTAATTGTTCTATGCGTTTTACACTGGTTTGGCTGACCTTGTGTGGAATACTACTTTCGAAGTTAGTGAAGTGTGTTTGATCTATTTGTGTCCTTATGAAGTGTGTGTTTGGGTCTCCTTCATTCTAATTCCACCCTAGGATGTTTTGGCACCAACCTAATTTGAATTGGAATATAGATGGCCAACTTTGGATATGTTTCAAAGTTGAAGACGGTATAAATGCAAAATAAGCTAGGGAAGAAGAGGGATGAGAACAAAGGAAATAGAGAAAAGAGTGCAAAGAGAATAGAGATAAGTGTGAATCAATGTGTGTATGATGCAAGTATGGAAAATCAATGTGAAGCCTAAATGTTGAGTTTTTAGAAGTAGTGAGCTGAAGGTGCACTCTATCATTCATGCATGTCTACAAGTAGATTGAGCGAATTGTGTTGGAAACCTTTGGGTATGTGCACGATCATGATGGGCCAAAAAGTGGAAATATGTAACTGATATGATGGCCCATGTGGCTAACAACTTCTTTTTTACCCAAAATTGATGAAACCAAAAGGATTTTAAAACGACTTTCTCAACTTTCCACCAATATAAATTATTCCTTACTTTGAATTTAATAAATTATTATTATTCATTTTCTATTTGAATTACAACTAAAGTCTTGATTGATAGGCTGGTTGAAAAAAATCTATAGCTTTCAAACAGTATCACATTTTTTGAATCCGAAACATGCATCACATTCTATGCTTCACATACTATAGGATTAAAAAAAAATTGAATTTATGAAATTTTGACCAAGCTAGGGTCAGACATTAATGATTTTTATATTTTTAAAAGCTGTAATAAAAAAATCATAATTAATTATTTACTTTGGAAAAAATTACAAAAAATATGCATCACATCGGGACATGAGTCCTCTACTTATATCTAAAATCTTATAAAAAAATATTATCATTTTATTGTGGTTAGGGTGGTCGAACAAACATCTACTTATTTTTTCCCTAAAATTTAAGTACTACTGTATTGAAATTTTAAATTTTCACCAAATAGATTTATTTTTTTATAAATAAACCTAGTAGTTTAGGAATTCAATTTTCTACAGATTCTATTCTTACATATTTTTTAAATAATATAGATAACTTATTCAAATTTTTATGTCAAGATGCCTTACTCTGATTTTTCTAAATTTTTTACCACTTAAGGGCCTATTTTTTCCATGATGATCCTGCACATACCCCTTTGTTGCATTGAGATTGTCTTCTCTCTGTAACAATTCTTCTTTATCTTCTTTTTATCTCTATGGTAGTGAGTCCTCCAGGTTATTAGCCCTATTGGATAGTGAGTCCTTGTTTCAGACAATGAGTCATTGTTTTGGTAGTGAGCCTTTTTTTTCAGGTAGTGAGCCTCTTGTAATCAATTTTGATATTCTCTATAGTGCGAGTTAATCCTCACTGTGGTTTTTCCCTTATTGGTTTTTCCATGTAAATATGGTGTTATTGTGTTTATGTGATGGTTTTCAGTTTTTGCACTAGTATTTAATGTTTAATTTGCTAAGTTGTGTTAAGGATTTGTTCCGGTGAATGAATTAAAGTTTAAATTTGTGACAAATGATTCATCCCCCTCTTAGTTGTCTTGTTTGACAAGTATATCTCTATGAAGGATCAAATTTTTGATATATTTATTGTAATCAAGGGATTTCTTTTTAGGTTTGATTAGGAGTGTTAGCAACAAACAATAAATTACAATGAAACCCAAAGATCTTATGAAACACAAAGGAAGTAAAATACCAAATGATTATACCCGATCGCCGAGACTTCCATGATTCCCTTTCGTAATACCTTCTTGCTTGTTAGATAATGTTGCCCTCAGATTCATCGTACGAGCAAATCTGCAAATGCCTAAGTCCTACACCAAGCTTTGAAGGATTTATGCTATGTCTAAATGCCTATGCCTATGCCAATGTCTAAACTTGATCAAATATAAATACTAAGTAATGAAAAGCCTAAGAATGCAAGTGAGTAAATGCCTATAATATGTCTATGTAAATATAAAATGTCAGCGTGTCTGTGTGTAATCCAAAAGTGAGAGGAAAATGCCATTTTATAGAAAATGTCATTTTGAGTGGACGGACGAGATTAATTGATGATGAGAACCTAAAATGAGAGGTCCAGATTAAATCTAAGAATCCCTAATCAGGGTTAGGGAAAAATCCTTAATCGAACGGTCACAATAATATCTCAGATAATCGGATCGATGGTGGAGAATAAATGAGGAAATTAATTAAAGAAATAAAGATTTTCGAAAAATCAAGAAGATAAGATTGCCTGATTTGTAAGATTCAAAAATCAATAAGATAAGATTTGAACTGAAGATTCAATTTGGAAAATAAAAAATCTGCCCGATTACTTGATTTTTAGAAGATTAGATACTATTTTGAATTAAATTAATTCAAAATAATGATTTTGTGAGATAATAAATAATATTTTTTAGATTATTTATCAAAATGGACTGACAGTTAAGATTGTGATGACATTTTAAATAATTTAATTTATTAAAAATGAGAAGAATATTAATTGGCAATTAAATAATTAAATTTAATTATTTAATTTAGAAGATAAGATTAATCAATTAAATAAATTAATCAATTTATTTAATTAAGAGGATTAGTGACATATTAAATAAATAAATGTAATTCATTTATTTAATAATCAGGAAGAATTAAATGCAGAGAGGGAAATTAAATAAATTAAGAGATTTATTTAAGGGAAGACTTAGACAATTAATGCGTATTTAATAAATAAATAAAATTTATTTATTTAATAATCATGAAGAATAAATGACATGAATTAATTAAATAATTATGAATTATTTAATCAATAGTCGAATGTGGACCAAGGACATAATTAAATGTCATAATTATGCTAGGACGAAGGTGGTAAAAATGAAGCTTGCAGGCCTAGATCATTTTTAGGTTTCTACATTTTGTCCCTCTTTGTCATAATGTCGCTTGTCGCGTTGTGACAAAGAAAAATAAGTCAAGAATATGCCCCAGCGAAGGTATGGAGTATCATTGCCCCCTCAAATTTTTTTTCAAATTTTGGGTCGGCGACAGAAAAATTTGCAAAGGGTCTTGATAAATCAATTTAATGACCAGAAAAACAATAGCGGAGTCGGTTTCAGATTCTGACATGTTTAAAGCAACTAACGAGGAAGTCAAAGGTGGTCAAATGAGCCTCCAATATTGACCTTATTTGAAAAATGTCATTTTGACCTTATAAATAGGTTGACAAAGGGGTAAAAGTCAATTCACTTTTACTATTTACCTTGCGAAATTCAAGAGTTCAGAGCGAAAGGCACAGCACTGAGGATGGTGATTCCAGTGTCAGAGCACCGCAGGGAGATCGTGAGGACCTTCAGGCGGCCAGAGGGCTCAGAGCCAGCGGTATGTACCTTTAACTTACTTTGTCATTTTATCATTTTGCATGCCAAATGCTAGTTTCTAGGATGGTCAACGTCTGCACCGCGATGCAACTACGTTCACGTAAGCCGCAATTTCCTTCACGTTCGACGCAATTGATGCGTCGCGACGCAAGTGCAAAGACAAATTAGGATAGAGCAGCTGGTTGTGCCGCATTTGACAATCTATGTGACGCATTTGACTTATCGTGTCGCAACTGACTATTCGAATGCCACAACTATCATATTGCAACACTCACTGTTTTCAATGCCGCAATTGTGTTTTTCCAACGCAATTGAATCATTGCAATGCATTCGTCAAATTTCACCATGCAAATGTGATCATGCGACGCATCTGATATTTTGGAATGCATTTGATGTACGGTGTGACACAATTAACTTTTTGTGATGCAATTTCCTGAATACGACGCATTTGCAATTTACCTTGTCCACATTTGATTTCTATGTTTGTGTATCCTTAGATGTTTTTCATGATGTTGATAGTTGTCCAAAAAGTACTAATGCATTGTTCATCTTTTTTGCAGAGGCAGCTTGCCCTGATCTATACAAGAGAGAGCAAACCGACCACCTTTCGGTTTGCCGATCAGTTGGGCCCGTGAGAGCGGTGGCGATTGATGCGACTGGGTTTATTCTATGTTGCGTTCATGCCCACCATTTGGGTGAATAGGGGACTACTAACGACACTGTGCAAGCGATGGTATTCCGAGACCTATTCCTTCCACTTGCTAACAGGTGAGGCCATCATTACCTTGGAGGATGTCTACTGGATTCTCCGAGTACCTATTCAAGGGGAGCAGATCGTCTATGATCTGCGGCATGGCGAGCAGACCTTCCATGCCTACTATCAAGATCAGGGTGCTAGACTGGGCATTCAAGGCTATGAGATCAGGTGGGAGTTCATGGCAAATCACTATGGTCACTTTGATGCCTTCCTGGCGACTCTGATCACTGGTATCCTGATTCCAGATTGCCAAGGACATGGATTTTCGATTGGTTGGGGAGACGTCCTGGTTAGCATGCAACGAGATAGGACCATTTACGCTTGGGGTCCTTGCTTACTTGGGACACTCTACCATCAGCTACATGATGTTGCTTATAGGAGAGGAGAGAGCATCTCCTGTGGGACGACATTGATGATGATCTGGGCCTGGGAGCACATTGCCATATTCTGCCCTCCCATTGAGAGACCACAGCTGGCCGAGGGGATGCCCTACACTTACTACTATGCTGCTGCGCTACAACAGACACGAATGGGTGAGATTGGTTGGCGGTGGCATAGGATCGACACTATGGCGACATTTATCTGGAGGCCATAAAGAGACTGTGAGGCATGGGATGATGAGGCCAAGCACCTCAGTTTCTACAGATAGTAGAGGTATCTTATTGGCAAGACAGATGTCTTTGATTATCGAGATGTATCTACCATAGCGTGTTCTTAGGCAATTCAGAGAGTAGCAGGGTGTACCTGTGGGGACAACCGAGTATGCCAGATCGTCTCGAGAGTATGCGTGGGGGCCAGCCATCCTAGTGGCATTTGCGACACAACAGATTGATGAGCTAGTGGCCCAGGCCTGGGGTTGGAGGGGAGGAGCAGCCGATCTAGGGATGACCCCAGATTATGATTTATGGTGGCAAGCACGCAGACCCGTGCCATTGACAGATCCTGACGGGCTAGCACTAGTGGATAGACGGTCAGTTATTCTATGGGTGCCATGAGCCAGGCGAGGTGGCAGAGGCAGAGATGGAGGCAGAGGGAGAGGCAGAGGTAGGGGTGGAGATGGAGGGAGGGGTGGAGACAGAGGGAGGGGTGGAGATGGAGGAAGAGATGGGGGTAGGGGTGGAGATGGAGGCAGAGATGGAGATGATGGCGGGGATGGCCGGAGACGACGACAGGATGGGAAGAGACAGGCTCGGAGAGTGCGACAGTATGTAGCGAGGGTAGCCTTAGATGCTATCCCCAAGGTTGGTGAGGAGGGGGAGAGAGAGGAGCAACCCAGATAGGAGGGAGAGGGTGAGGAGAGACAGGAGGAGGAGAGGCATGAGGAGGAGGCAGAGGAGAGGCATGAGGGGGAGGTGGAGGAGAGGCACGAGGAGGAGCCAGAGGTGGATGTGGAGGTGGAGATGCATGGGGAGGAGGTGGAGGAGAGGCATGGGGAGGAGGCGGAGGAAAGGCAAGAGGATGAAGTGGAGGAGAGGCATGAGGAGGAGCCGGAGGTGGATGTCGGAGGGCAGGAGGAGGAGGTGGGTGATGATAATGATGACGAGGATGAGGCTATGGATGAGGCCGAGAGACTCCTCAGATACCGGATGGTGGAGGGAGAGGAGGAGATACCCTCCAGCTCAGGACTACCCCAGGATGCCACAATAGATCATAGGGTAGCGGACCTACAGCAGAGACTGGATGAGAGCACAACACAGGTCAGGTCATTGTAGTCAGCTATGGAGGTAGCCCAGGTAGAGCGAGATTAGGCAGTGATCCGTCAGTAGGATGTAGCTCAGTGGTGTATAGAGTTTGCAGCATTATGCATAGGGCCTATGGGAGACATGGCTCGTGAGCTTGCCAGGGTGAGCACTAGACTAGGGCAGTACAGGACCCTATATGAGCAGGCAGTTCCCCCAGAGCGACGAGATCCTACCTTGTCCTGGTCATAGTCGAGGACAGGCAGTGGACACAGGTCAGGCAGTGGCAGTGGCACTAGGAGTCATACTAGTGTCGGAGGGTCTACCTCGATAGGGCACACTTCAGGGCATAGGTCACATCATTCACACCGGCATACTCCTAGTCCTAGGTTGACTGGTTTAGTACAAAGATTAGCACAGGTACAACCACCAGTTGGTGATCCATCTACTTCTTAGAGTCTGGCTGCAGTGACATCACAAATGTTTTATACTGTTGAGATGACACCTACCTTCTCAGTTCCAGTAGTGGCACAGACAGAGGTTGCGACAGGTCCACCTATTGTTTCAGTGCCAGTGACAGAGCTTCAACCGCCACATTCTTCACCTCAGAGGGATGATGAGAGTCTACCCTAGGGGCATTTTGATATTGTGACACTTTATGTATATTATTGAGCCTACGAGCTCCATTTTTGGGATATCTCATGACTTTATCTTGTGACATTGTACATTTTGAGATGATACTATATGATGATGCATGATGCGACCTACATGTGTTATGTGATGCTCTTTGATTTAATGCTTTATGATATGTATGATGTATGATGTTCGTTTATGATGCCATGTATGTCCTATGATGCTTATGTTGTGATATTGATGACATGATAATGTAATGCTTATTTATATGACTATGTTAATGATGTCCATAATGTATTTAGTAAAAGATGCAATGTTTGCGATTATGCATATGATTTAATGCAATGGATAATGTATGTATGGATCTAATGCAATGTTTATATGATCATGTATGCACTTATGTTTTTGGATGTCACAGGATATCATCGTGAGATGGACGAGAGAAGATGACAAAACTTGATGAGAGAAGATGACCAGACCAAAGAGGAGAAGATGACGAGACCTACGAAAATGCATGTTAATTCTTAGACCAAATCCTTCAAAGCTTTACCATAGGACATTAGTACTTATTGCTCTTAATCATCATTGGGCATACTATTGTAATGGCCAAGAAACACCATGATATGACGTAGATCAAGATGTGTAAGGTTGTACCATCACGTAAGACAAATAGTCATAGACAAGGATGATCATGACTCATACTAGGAGCGTGCTTGCCCTAGTCTTTTTGCCATAATCAACCACATGCAGAAAAAAAAGACAAGGACAAATCATGAAACGTCGCTACTTCTCTAAATCCTGTTTCTAGGACATCCTTGAGAAACTAGTAGCATGATTGTCAAAATATAAAAAGAAAGAGTCCTTACCATGATATGTCGTTTCCTTTCTAAATCCCAAAATCAGGACCTCGTTGAGAAACTAGTAGTCATGTGTGTCAATTGACATGATACGTCACTACTTCTCTAAATCCTGCTTAGTGGGATCTCGCTAAAAAACTAATATCATGATAAAAACTAAAAGACAATTGTCAAGTGTTTGCCAAGTGCGTCTGGATATCCATTGTTTTGATGCCAAGATGCCATGTTTGATAATGTCGAGGTGTCAAAATGTTTAAAGTTTTGATGACCTTGGAAAATGTCGAGAATTGGTGAATTCAGGAAGGACACATCCTGAATAATGCCGATGTTGAGAGGATTTGATCCCTAATGGCCGTAAGGGGTCCCTCTAAATAATGACGATGCCTAGGAAGGACACATCCTAAGGCATAAATGACAGAATTGGTTCTTCAGAAGGACACATTTGAAGAATACTGATGTCATGAAGAGTGATCTTTAGATGTCAAGAGGATCACTCAAAATGTCGAATGACGATGACTACGCCTAGGAAGGACACATCATAAGGCGTAAATGACAGAGGTTATCGTTTAGAAGGACTCATCTGAAGACTAACCGAAATTTGACAGTTTGACCAATTTATGATGATTTGACTTACTTTGACCAAGTTTGACTTGCGTTGGACTATATGCTGATATTGCCTTGATGATATGAGTGATGTGCTGATGAGATTGCCATGCTGAATAAATGATTGTTTTACTTTGTTTTAGGAGTTTTCCCATGTGGAAAATGATTGAAGACTTTTGACGTGTGTGCCAGTGTTATGCCATGAACCCTAATGGACTGACCTAGTGTGGCCTCGGGGGCTCATCAACAGATGGCCTTGCCTATGTCATACACTCAGAACCTCATAGTTCGACACGACCAATGACTTTGTCTTGATGAGCAAAGATTGTGTCATGATTTTATTTTGACAAACCTAAAAGGACTGACCTAATGTCTCGGGGACTCAAATGTGAGTCTTGCCTACGTAGCAAGTGCGTAGAGACAATGTAGTTCGGACAGATGACAAGGACAGATTGACTTGATTGACTTTGACAAGAGATGACATTGCATTTGTGTTCGTTGAGCGGTCTGATGATTTGTTGTGTTTTTCTTCAGGACGTTTTATGATTTTTAGGTCTTTTTTCAAGACATTTTGCGATGTTTTTGTCTTTTTTAGGACTTTTTGCAATGTTTTTATCTTTTTTCAGGACTTTTTGCCAATGTTTTTGATTTTTTAAAGGACTTTTTGCCAATGTTTTTGTCTTTTTCAGGACTTTTTGCCAATTGCCAAGATCATGTGTGACATCCATGCAGTTTCATGATAAACGTTTTACCCCCAGTCAGGTCCAAGACTTAGCCGTTTGCAAGGAATATGGACGGGATACTGCTGACTTACTAGATGGACAGTCGTCAGGACTTGATGTCAATCATTTATCTACTATGACAGGTAGGGTAGGGTGTGGTGGAAATTTTTGGGATAATGGCGAAAATACCTTTCATCCTAGGCCAAGTTAGACAAAGTGACAGTAGATGGCAGAGCAATGATTGACTACGCATGGCGCCTGTTTGCCAAGTTTTCACCATGGTACCTGTCCAAAGTGCCTGTTTGCTAGGTTTTCACTATTGAACAAATCATTTTTCTCTTTACTATTTTCTTTACTTTTTGATTTTTTTTTAGTGTCACCAAGACGCTTGTTTGCCAGGTTTTCATCAGGGTGATGATTTTTAATTTTTCAATTTTTTTTTTTGTATTTTATGGTTCCCAGCTCCATCCTCTGATGTTATGCGTAGAACCTACAGAAATGTAAACTGTTGATGGGTTCTATCAATTGTTCTCCATCTGGAGTTGCCAGTTGATAAGCTCCAGAACCAAAAGAAGATATGATGATGTATGGACCTAGCCAGTTTGGTTCAAATTTTCCTAGCTTTTCTCTATCTGCTTGGTTCTTAGGGTTCTGCATGAGAACTAGGTCGCCAATGTCAAACTTTCTGACCATAACCTTTTTATTGTAGCTACAACAAAGATGGTTCTGATATGCTTGGAGATGGTTTAGTGAATTTTGCCGTCTTTCTTCCAGCATTTCCAGCTCATGCAAGTGTGATTGTCGGTACTCCTCTTCATTAGTTAGACCCTTCAGAGAGACTTGTAGCAAAGGAATTTCGACCTCAATGGGTAAGATGGCCTCAACGCCAAAGACTAGGGCAAATGGGGTGGCCCCTGTAGGCGTACGAATGCTAGTTCGATAAGCCCACAGAGCAGGGTTGAGTTGTATGTGCCAGTCACGGCCAACGTCATTGACAGTCTTTTTGAGAATTTTGACAATGGTTTTATTAGACGCCTTAGCTTGGCCATTTCCTTGTGGGTAGTATGGAGATGAAAACTAGTGTTGGATATGGAATTGCTCACATAACTCACATACGTCTTAGTTTTTAAACGAACGTCCGTTGTCAGTGATGATGGATTGCGGAAGGCCATATCGACAAATGATGTAGTTAAGGATGAACTTCGATATTTGTTTGCCGGTAATATATGTCAATAGGATGGCTTCAATCCACTTTGTGAAATACTCAGTGGTGATAATAATGAATTTTTGGCCATTAGATGAGGTTGGATGAATCTTACCCACGAGATCGAGTCCCCATTGAGCAAAGGGCCAAGGAGAAGTGATCGGCCGAAGTTCTTGTGCTGGAGCATGGACCAAATCACTATGAATTTGACATTTGCAACAAGTCCTGGCATATTCAATTGCATCTTTTTCCATTATCGGCCAATAATACCCAAGTCTCATTACCTTCTTAGCCAGAGTAGGACCACTTGAATGAGATCTGCATATACCATCGTGCACTTCTCGTAAGGTCGTACATGCTTCATCGGTGTCAAGACATCTAAGGAGGGTATCATCAAAACCACGACGGTAAAGGGTGTCACTGACAATGGCATACCTTGTAGATTTCCTAATGAAGGACTTCCTTTGGTTATTGGACAGGTTTAGTGGAAGGTTTTGAGACTTTAGGTAGTCATAAATGTCCTGATACCAGGGAGAGTTGGGACCAACAAGTTCGCAAACCATTTCTGATTCTGGGATATTATATGCTGGTATCAAGAGCTGTTCTACTAAGAACTCAAACTGTGACATATTTTTAGGGATGTCCAAGAGAGAACTGATAGTAGCCATTGCATCAGCTGCCTTATTCTGTGCCCTGGGGATTTGTTTGAAAGAAATCAATTGGAAGTATGTCAGGAAACTATCCACCATCCTCTTGTAGGGAAGCAACTTCTCATCTTTTGTTTCATAGTCATCATTCACTTGGTTGATCACGAGCTGGGAATCCCCGAATACAAGCAACGTCTGAATTTTCTATTTGATTACCAACTTGAGACCTGTGACTAGTGCTTCATATTCAGAAATGTTATTTGTACAAGGGAAAGCGATCCTAAATGACGTAGGAATTCAATCCCCCTGTGGTGTGATAAACAAGATTCCAGCGCTTGAGCCATGACCAGTATGAGACCCATCAAAATATAGCTTCCATGGTGCCGTCGGTTCCACATGAAAAATGGACTCATCAGGAAAATCAGTTACTAGTGGATGAGTGACTTGGATTGGTGCATCTGCCAGCTGATCTGTTATTACTTTCCCTTTTATTGCCTTACGCTCGACATATTGTATGTCATACTCGCTTAGTATCATGACCCATTTTGCCATCCGACCTGTTAATGCCACCCAACTTAAGAGATATTTCAATGGATCAATCTTGGCAACGAGCTATGTCTGGTGACTAAGCATATAATGTCTTAGTTTTTGGGATGCAAAGAAAACAGCGAGGCATGCACGTTCAATGTATGTGTAGTTCAACTCATAGCCTATCAGTGTGTGGCTGATGTAATAGATTGTTCTTTCTTTTCCTTCATGATCATTTTGGGCCAACAATGCCCCCAGTGCTGAACTAGTAGTCAAGATGTACAAAATTAATGGCTTTCCATGAATAAGAGGCATGAGGACTGGTGTTGACAGTAGGTAATCTTTGATTTGCTGGAAGGCCTCTTGACATTTATCCATCCATACAAAGGGGATACCCTTGCGCAATAGATACTAAAATGAATGACACTTATCTGCCAATTGGGCTATGAAACGCCAGATAGATTGTACCTTGCCTTGCAGAGTTCTGAGTTCACTGATTCCTCTGGGCGGAGGCATGTCTATGATTGCTTTGACCTTTGCTAGATCGACCTCTATGCCTCTTCAGAAAACTATGTACCCCAAGAGTTTACCTGATGTGACTCCAAAAACACACTTCTTAGGGTTTAGCCGAACTTTATACTCTTCAAGTCTCTTGAAAATTATGTTGAGTACTTTCAAATGATCTTTTCTTGTTGCTGATTTGGCCAAGAGGTCATCTACATAATCCTCTATTATTTTGTGCATCATGTCATGGAAGATTGTGGTCATAGCCCTTTGATATGTGGCACCTGCATTTTTGAGACCAAATGGCATGACGTTCCAACAATATGTACCCCATGGGCAAGTAAATGCCATTTTATGTTGATCTTCAGGAGCAATGCGAATTTGATTATAGCTGGAGAAACCATCCATGAGGGATAGCATCTCATATCCTGCAATTAGGTCAACTATGATGTCAATGTTGGGAAAAGGAAAGTCATCCTTTGGACATGCCTTATTTAGATCCCGAAAATCTGTACATACACGAATCAGCCCATTTGGCTTTGTCAGTGGCACTAGGTTGGAAATCCATTCAACATAATCTATAGACCTTATGAATCCGACATCCAATAATTTCTTTAACTCGGCCTTGACCAATAGAGCAACTTGAGGGTGCATTTGCACAACTTCTGCTTGACTGGTTTAGCATTGGGTAATAGTGGCAGATGATGCAAAACCAGTTTGGGGTCCAATCCTAGCATGTCAGCATAGGACCATGCGAAGTTGATTTTCCGTTCTGCAAAGAATTTATGAAATTTTGGTTTTTCTTCGTCAGTCAATGAGGCAGCAAAGAGGACCATCTTAGGATCCTCTACAGTTGAAATTTTATCCTCTATTGTGTCCTCAATAAGCATGGCCGATTTCTCCTGTTGCACAGGGAGAAAGTCCAGTCCTCCATCTTTGGGCACCTCAGAGAGGTTTTGACCCGTAGATATGTCCTTTATTTTTACTATTTTATCATCAAGAGGTGCCTTTCAGTTTTCACTTAGAGACATTTCATTCTTTACTTTATTTTTACTTTTACTTTTACGACTAGAGGACTAAAAAGTCTCATCGAAGTATGCCGTGCAGTCTAAATCAATAGAAAATCCTGATTTGTGGTCCCCACTGGGTATGCCTTCTCTCAGTCCCATAAATTCAACAATTGCCTCATCATTCTGAAATGTATCTAGCACTGGCGGTCCTTGTTGGTCCCAATCGACTAGCTCAAGGTAAACGAAGGAAATGCCATCGTCAATGCTTGTAAATTGTGGTGAGGATGTGGATAGCATGTAGACAAACTCCATGATGTTGTATATGAGATTATCATCATCCAACTCGACATCGGACTCTATCCAATATTCTCCTTCACTAGTGTCATATTCGTTGTCAAAATAGGGAGTGAAGGTTTTAGAGCTCTGGTTGTCAATGTCATTTGATACCTCCGATGGATTGGACTGATGGGGTTCAGATGATGGGTGTTGTATGGCATGGGAGTTGTTAGTAGGACTTTGACTATTTTTTTCCTGTTCAATTTTGAATGTTTTCCAAAACCGTTGTTCAGAGGTCAGTTCCCCTGGTTCGACAAATAAATCATCAAGACAACAATCACTTAGGGATCGTTCTGAGCCAAATTCCCACTCATGGGAGTCCATTTCGGTGAGGTTTTCCCTAGTAGTCTTGACACTATCCGAAGCATTTACTTGCTCATTTGAAAGTCCTGAGGTATGTCGATCATCATTGTTGGGTGATCCAAACCCTAATCCCTGATACTTTAGAATTTGAAAAGTTTTTATGGGTTCCCTTCGACCAGTTTTATTTTTTCCTAGGCCACTAGTGCTGTCATAGCCTTTGGCCTTCATTATGTCATAACCTTTGCCATATCTTTGAATTGGTAATGGGGGTATTGTGACCGTATCCTTATAGATCCATCCTGTGATGTCAGCAAGGTCTTCCTCACTCATGTCTCCCCACTTGATAAAAACTGTATTCAGTGGAACTTTGAAGGTTTCTTGAGGTTCCATTCTGAAACATGGCCGACCACAGTCCTTGGGAGACCTAGTCATTGTTGTTATGCTGTATGTTGTGTGCAATTTGAATTCTCTGCAGCCAAGGTCCTAGATTTTGATAGTGGATTCAGTCTTAGGGCTAGTGGAAGGTGGTGGTATGGTAGAAGATGTGGATGGAGTGGATGTGGAAGATGACGTGAGTGTGGAAGGGTCAATATACTCAGATGATGAGGAGCCAGGTGCTTCTCAGTTAATAGGTACTCAATTTTCAGAGATTCCCCTTAAGTTTGTACAATATTGGAAAGGGTCGTGGTCTCTTTATATGGTTACTTTTGTGCCATCAAATGGAAACTTGAGGCATTGGTGGTATGTAGACGGGACAAATTTTAAGGCGTGAATCCATGGATGGCCTAGCAATATGTTATACGGTAGTTCCAAATCCAGGACCTGGCAAGTCATGTCCATGATGACCGGTCCCACTCTGATTGGGACAGAGATAATGCCACGTGAAGAGTGTTCCTCATCATCGTATGCTTTGATCACTATACTTTTTGTTGGGTCTACGCACGCATCAGAGAACCCTAGAGCTTTAACCAATTTGAGGGAGCATATGTTCAATCCTGCTCTGCCATCTACTAAAACCCATCTAACTTTGTGCTTGTGGACAAAAGTTTCTATGTGTAATGCGTCATTGTGGTTGGTTTTATGTGATGAGTAATCTTGATCTGAGAAGGTGACATGGTGCAGCATAGTGAGATATCCCACCATAGTTTCAAATTGATTGACATCGATGTCCTTGGGGACCGACGACTCTAGGAGAGTTTTATCTAGGATTTCTTTGTGCGCAGGAGAGATATGAAGCAGCTCAAGGATAGATATTTGCACGGGCGTTTTTCCTAGCTGGTCAATGAGGTTGAACTGACTTTTGGGTTTCCGTTGCTGTGTGGTTGGGACAGGTTTTGGCTATTTAGCAGATGGAGCAGGTTGTGATTGTTTAGCAGATGGGCCTAGTATAGTGATTTTGGCTTGTCTAGCGGGAGGTGGACCAACTATAGTGACTTTGCCACTTCGAGTAGTAGCATTGTGTTGGGGTGCTCTTCTAACCATAATGGTATTGATGTATTCATTGTCAGTTCGGACATTATTTATAATAGGTCCACCAGAATAGTCATACTTGACTCGGGCGAAGTTAGCTTAATTCTATGGACCTGAAGTGGAAGCATTATGAGAACCATGGTCCTGCAGTGGATTCTTGTGGATAGTATGATCTGAATTGGAGGAAAATTATGATCCCCCTACTTTGATGGTGTGAATTTCGATAAGATCTTGTATTATGTTTTTCAATTGTCGATAGTTAGAGGTTGTATGCCCTTTTGCTCGATGGTATTCGCAAAGTGCATTGTCATTCCACCATGCTGGTTTGAATTGTCCTGGGTCATACAATTTTGGTTCTGGAAGTATGATGACCCCATGCTGGAGGCATTTCTTAAGGACTTCTTTAATGGGTTCACCCAAATGGGTGTATGTGCGACCCCTAGGAAATTGTCTCATCTGACGGTATTGTCCCTAATTGTTTTGACTGCTTTGGTTGTTTGAAGAAGTATTGGGAGAAGGTGTCAATGTCATTGTTGGTCTGTTTTGTTGTTGAACACCTTTCAGGGCCAATACAGAACCAACAGTGTTTGCAGTCTTGGCGTCGACAACACCGTTGTTTGTAACATGCTTATTTTTAACCCAATATTTGTTTTTGTTAGTGGGTGGATTGATGTTTGTGTTTTTGGAACCATATCTCAATTCTCCCTTTGCGATGAGGGCTTTCTCAATCTGGACCCCTTTTTCAACTAATTATGTGAAGTTTGTGCAACAATGTATTTGCAATGCAAATTCTAGGGGCCCTAGAAGTGTTTGGACAAACATGTCGACTTTTTCCCTTTTGGGGATATCAATGTGACATCAACTAGCGAGGCTTCTCCATTTTTGAAAGAATGGAATAAATGTCTCACCAGAATCTTCTTGTGTGAGATTGCACAAGCTAGTGATAGAGGTATCCATGTCAATGTTGTACGTGTAATTTCTTATGAATTTTTGTTTAAGCTCATCCCATGTCTAGATATCCTTTTGAGTTGAAAACCATTCAAGGGCTTGACCCACCATACTTTTAGAAAAAAGTCTCATCAAGTATCTTTGTTCATAGGCGATGTCCATACAATTGGTTGCAAATTCACGAACATGCTCAATGGGATTTGTCTTGCCTCTATATTTTGTGAAGTTGGGTGACACATATCCTGGCAGAAATGGAGGCATGTATAAGCTTGTGTCGAATGGGTATACATTTAGGTCATATGATATTTCTAATTTCTTGCCTGAAATGGACATGTTTTGGATAGTTTTCTCTACATCCCTCAATCTTGTTTAGAGGGCGTCAACATCAAGGTCGTTTATGTTTCCGTACGTTGGATTACCCAGTACACCATGTGTTCCTATTTATTGTGCGTGAATATTGGTGTATTGTGGCGGTATGTATTGTTGTGGTATGTATGACGTGTGCGTATTGACACGTTGTTGGTATTGGAAGTTATGATTGGGTGCATGTTGGTGTTGAAGGTTATGATCGGGTGCATGTTGATGAGTATGAATGTTAGATGAGTAGGTTGGGATGTTTCCCCCAGCCATGTGTGTCGTTATTTGGGGGATGTTATGACCATGGATGTTATGGTGTGTTAATGATGTCATGGGTTGTGTTATTTGGCCACCTTGTGTAAATTGTTGATTTTGTACAAGGGGAACATTTGTGTTTGTAACTTGGGAGGCAATGAAATTTGACTGTGTTGTCGTGTTAACATTTTGTTTTTGTCCTTGGATAAATATACATCTTGTGCCTCCCCCCGAAGGATTTTGTGAAATACCACCAGACGGATATGCCGAAGTTGTGTTCATGGTAGTAGATGGAGCTGTCAAGGGGGGATTGTTGTGACTTGATGATGCTCCCGTGGCATTTACTATCGTGGTATTGACTGTCATGATATTTGTGGTGTTGGGGATGTTGGGGGTGTTTGGGAAATTGGGAGTGGTATGCGCTATCATCGTGGTCCCAAAG
Organism: Sequoia sempervirens; assembly: GCA_007258455.2. Taxonomy (NCBI): domain Eukaryota; kingdom Viridiplantae; phylum Streptophyta; class Pinopsida; order Cupressales; family Cupressaceae; genus Sequoia; species Sequoia sempervirens. The sequence continues at coordinate 104,185 of VDFB02268082.1, read as the reverse complement.
GAAGTATTGCTCGTAGTATTTGGAAGTTGACCACTATGTGACATGTTATGTGCATTGTTGGAATTAGGGTCAGGATGTGTCAAATTTAGCATGTTAACGTCAAATCCTTGTGGTAACTTAGCTCCTTCACTCAAGAGCATAGCTAAGAATCTGTCTCTGTCTTGATGGACCATTGCTTTAGCAAGCTGACAGGCCTCTGGGTCTTGTGTCAATGCCTCTACGTTTTCCTGAAGTAGTTGGCCATTTTCATCTTTTTTCAAGAATTGTTCGAATGGACTGTTTGATGAGGATTGTGTTGTTATTGGAGGTTGATTGTCTAAAAATGGATCGTAAAAGGTCCAGTTTGGGTCATGTGGAGGATTGTTGACAGTAAACGTGGGGTCTTGTAGAAAGTTTTCCATTTGTCTCTTTTGTTTTTGAAGTCTAGTTTTGACCATAAATGAGATTGCTCAAATGGGAATGACAACTAAATGCAAGTATGACACTACGTTAAATCTAAGTTCAAGATGATGACTAGAATGGCTAATGTTTTTTGATTTTCATGAATAGGATATGCAATTTGTAGCACTATAAGACAAGGTTATCTAAGCACTTCGAAGCTCAAACTTTGTTTTCAATTTTGACTGCTAAAGGACTTTGTTGGAAATGACAAGTTGACAAGGTCTAAATGACTAGTGAGTTTTCCTAACTAGACTTTTGAGTTGGAAAATTCTCACAAAAGAGGACAATGACAAAAAAAAAGGGTTTGATAACTTAGTCCAAGAGGGCCTAATTTTGAAAACAATGACTTTGCAAAGTGTGCTAAGATTTTCCTAATCCTAAGTATGCAAAATGTGAACCTAGGGATGATCTAATGCCAAATGTATGCGACAAAAAAAAGAATGAAGGATGATGAAACCTATGGTGACTAATGCAAACTAATGGTCAAGACTTTAAGCAATTTCAAGTTTGGTTTCTAACAGAATCTCCCTGGAAACAATGTTTGAAAAATGGTTGACAAGTTGAAGACCTCAGGTTTCAACTGTAAAGTTTAAAATTTTGATAGGCAAATGTGTCGTTTAAATCTACAAGTGCGTCACAGTTTAGCAAATGCGGTTCATTTTTTGCGATTGCGGCTTTTGGACTATCAGATGTGACTTGGTTTGGCATATGTGGCTTTTTAGTGTTCAAATGCATCATGACGCCTACAGATGTGGCGTTCTAAGTGTCAGATGCGGTTTAACAGAGTAGTTGCGTTGCAGAAAATCAGTTGTGGTTCGATAGATGCGACATAGTTTGATTTCAAAATGATTTTCTTGTCATTTTGATGGAAATTTTGATCTGTTTGGAGAATTTTTTGTTTCAAATTGTGATAGAACCAGAATACACTTGACAAACATAGTGTTTTAAATGTAACCAAACACACATCAGATAAGCACAATCCTAGGTTAGGCCGTGACACTATTCGTTAGATTCCACGCGGCTTTCCCCAACTGCATATCTGCAGCGTGTGAATTTAGAAGCTTGGCTGCACGGGCTCCCCCTTACAGTGCACTCTCTTCTCAGGCCAACCAAGCTTCCAACCCCCATGAAACTCCCATGGTGAGATGATCACCTCTACTAAAAACTGCGAAAGTGTGGATGCCTTCACACCGACTAGTGCTGCGCTAGCAAATAGAAGGATTCTGGCTTTCTATACAAGAGTTTTTAGTTAGGGACCCCCATTCGAGTGGCCATAGATGGGGCAAGAGATTAATCACCATTAAGGTGGCACTCCAGCCTGAAGAGGTTAAGCTCAACAGGGTTTAAGGGAGTACAACTCCGTCCGTATGACACATCCGCACAAGCAACCTTAGGTTTTCCCCTAAGGTTTACATTTATATACCAGTCGGGGGTAGCTTGGTTTTAGCTCCGTTGCCAGTTTGAGTTGCATTGGGGTGATGAAATCCCCAGGTAGGCCCAATTTCTAGAGTTGGTAACCCTTTCTCTTACAGCCAAGATCGCCCGAAAGCGCGAGGGGAGAGGATACTCTGATATACCAAGTCAGGGTAATAACAGATAAGAATGGGTTTGGTTTTCTGATCACAAGGTTTTCACCAAGTGAGAGCATACTCACTTACCATTCCGTAAACACAATCAATCAAAGAAGACATGAGTGTTCTTTTTTATATGCACCAAAATCAAATGTTTGCTAATCTATGAAAAACAAGCACAATGTTTGTTTATCTTGTCTTCGACATTTGAATCTGCAAACAAAAGATTAGTAGTTTCTTAATGCAATGATCTTCGACACTCGAATAATGATTGCCACACGCTACAAAAGAAGATTAGTAACACAAAAATCTAATCTAGCTAACATTTAGGAGTGAAAAACCAGAAAGAAACCAGCAACCAGAAAACCCTAAAATATGAAAATCCAAATGACAAAAATGAAAGAAAAAAATTTACTAGTTAGATGCAGCGCAACAGAGTAGATGCATCATTCTAGACTTCAATTGTGACACTACTGATTAGATGCGTCGTTCCAGATGTCAGTTGTGGCTTATCAGGGCATTTCTGGCTCTTCTGTTGGGAGATGTGTCACGACGCATCAAATGCGTCATGATGTTTTTAAAAAATAGTTGCATCGATCTGTACCTGTACCTGCAAAATAGCAGAAAACACAAAAAAATAAAATGAAAAACCAGAAAAATGAAGTCGGGTTCACCAATGTAATCAAGGGATTTCTTTTTAGGTTTGATTAGGAGTGTTAGCAACAAACAATAAATGACAATGAAACCCAAAGATCTTACGAAACACAAAGGAAGTAAAATACCAAACAATTATACCTGATTGCCGAGACTTCCATGATTCCCTTTTGTAATACCTTCTTGCTTAATGGATAATGTTTCCCTCATATTCATCGTACGAGCAAATCTGCAAATGCCTAAGTCCTACACCAAGCTTTGAAGGATTTATGCTATGTCTAAATGCCTATGCCTATGCCAATGTCTAAACTTGATCAAATATAAATACTAAGTAATGAAAAGCCTAAGAATGCAAGTGAGTAAATGCCTATAATATGTCTATGTAAATATAAAATGTCAGTGTGTCTGTGTGTAATCCAAAAGTGAGAGGAAAATGCCATTTTATAGAAAATGTCATTTTGAGTGGACAAACGAGATTAATTGATGATGAGAACCTAAAATGAGAGGTCCAGATTAAATCTGAGAATCCCTAATCAGGGTTAGGGAAAAATTCTTAATCGAATGGTCACAATAATATCTCAGATAATCGGATCGACGGTGGAGAATAAATGAGGAAATTAATTAAAGAAATAAAGATTTTCAAAAAATAAGAAGATAAGATTGCCTGATTTGTGAGATTCGAAAATCAATAAGATAAGATTTGAACTAAAGATTCAATTTGGAAAATCAAGAATCTACCCGATTATTTGATTTTTAGAAGATTAGATACTATTTTGAATTAAATTAATTCAAAATAATGATTTTGTGAGATAATAAATAATCTTTTTCAGATTATTTATCGAAATGGACTGACAGTTAAGATTGTGATGACATTTTAAATAATTTAATTTATTAAAAATGAGAAGAATATTAATTGGCAATTAAATAATTAAATTTAATTATTTAATTTAGAAGATAAGATTAATCAATTAAATAAATTAATCAATTTATTTAATTAAAAGGATTAGTGACATATTAAATAAATAAATGTAATTCATTTATTTAATAATTAGGAAGAATAAAATGCAGAGAGGGAAATTAAATAAATTAAGAGATTTATTTAATTAAGGGAAGACTTAGACAATTAATGACATATTTAATAAATAAATAAAATTCATTTATTTAATAATCATGACGAATAAATGACATGAATTAATTAAATAATTATGAATTATTTAATCAATAGTCAAATGTGGACCAAGGACATAATTAAATGTCATAATTATGCTAGGACGAAGGTGGTAAAAATGAAGCTTGCAGGCCTAGGTCATTTTTAGGTGTCTACATTTATGAAGTCTCTTCCTAAAGATACTTTTGAGTATCTCTGGGAGAAATTAGGGGTCATTGCCCCTCCTTTCTTGAACTAGATGCATATGGAAATGCATTAGTTTGGTGGATCTATAGATCTATCTTATAAATTATAAGGATGTGACCATGGACTTGAAATTTTAGATTTCTATATAGATTAAAATGAATGAATAGGTGGTATATATATGTTCATCTTAGGTATGGAGAAAAAATGAAGAAACAAATAAGAAAATTTGTTAAGCTAGATTAATTATGTCAACTCTATGTTATAAATTGCAATTTTTTTGCTAGTGAATGGTCTTATTTTATTTGATTCTAAGTTATAAATGGTGTAGTGTTTGTCTAAACCTAATGATATGCATGGCATTTCTCATATTGCTTACACTAGTGTAATTTTTTAGTTTGATGTATACTATGGTGCTCACTATACTAGTTATTACCTAAAAAGTGGAAGTATTGATTGCTTGAATGGATAATATTGTTTCTAGGATAATTGGATAGTAGTGAAGAGAGTCCTCAAAATAATTTTGGTTGATTATAACTATTATATTTTCTATCAATGTGCTACTTCAAGAAACTTATAAGTAACTTGTAGAGTTCTTATAGGTGACCTAGAACCAACTTCTAGAACTTCCATGGGTAACTTACAACATTCCCATAATAGTCTTGGAGATACATTAGGTCCTACATGTCACCTACAACACTCAAATGGGATTCAACAATATATTGATTCAAATCAAGTAGGATATATTGATTGTAGAATGTATGATAGTATTATGTATTTAAACTATTTAGTGGTGCTATTGATTAGATAACTATAAGAGATAATATGTGGTTTCCTTGTCCACAACACATGGAGAGTGTATTAAAATTTCTCATTGTAGCAAGAAGGCCATCTAGTTTTAGATTCAAATGTTGGATTAATTCTTGTAGTAGTTTAAATTGGATGCAATAGCCATATTTCCATAAACTTGGAAAATGACATGATTTTCATGAATATAAAAATAGCATTAATAGTATAAAGTTTAGATAGGTTCTTGTCTTCACCAAATTGTTGCAAAGATGGTTTTCGTTGCACCAGAAGATCAACCTATTAATGCTCGATACAACCGCCATAGTTAATGAATCCATGGGAGGAAATTAAGCCATGTCACAAACCTAAGCACTGCATTACACAACAAAAGCAGACAAAGGGCCCACACCTTGCAACATAAATTAGGTTGTAGGAGACTATTCTCTAGAATAAAAAAAATTCCTTTATCTATTTCAGACCATTTTGAAATTTGTCTAAGTATTTCACCAAAAAATCAAAGACCAAATTGAAAGTCTGCTTTAAAATTTGAAGCAATGTGGTTTTGTCACCTAGATCTCATACACTTACTTAGGAAATGGTGGGTAGGTGCACCTTTTTGTAAAGGTTCTAGAATGTTTCATTTGTGTAAAAAGCTAATTTACATAAAACAATAAATCAGGATTTGGAATGTGTAGAAAATATTTTTGTGTAGAAATATTTGGTTTTTAAACAACTCTCACAAATTAATGAGCACATAATTTCCCATGGGATGGATGCAATGGCATTTGAAAAAAAGAAAAAGCTGCAAGAAGAATGGAATGAGTTCTTTTCATAGGAAGAAGTATATTGGAGACAAAAATCTAGGGAACTTTTGTTAAAAGGAGATAGAAACACCAAATATTTTCATATCTCAACTCAAATTAAGAGAGCTAAAGCATCAATCTTTTCAATTCATGAAAAAACATCTGGAGTATGTCTTACAAAAGAATAAGACATCCAAAATGAAGAGATAACATTTTTTTCAAATTTGTTAACTGCCCCTATATGTCAATCACCACAGAAGGAAATGGAGAGAGAAGAATTGATAGAAGCCATCCCTCAATTAATTTTTTTGGAGGAAAATGAGCATTTAATGAAACCTTTCACTTTGGAGGAAGTTAAATCAGTTGTCTTCTCATTACCATTAGATAACGCACCAAGTTTGGATGGATTTATAGTAATCTTCTTCCAAAAGTGTTGGGATTTTATAGGAAGTGAGCTTCTCAAGGCAATGGAAGAATCAAGGAAGTTGGGCTCTATGCTTAAGTAGTTTAATGTAACATATTTAGCTATAGTTCCAAAAGTTAATCCACCAAAGTATTTCTCAGACTTTAGACCTATCTCTCTTTGAAATATAGTTTACAAAATCTTTACAAAAGCTATATATCTTAGATTTCATCCTATTGTGTTTAAAATAATTTTTGAGGAGCAAGGAGGTTTTGCTCTGGGAAGGAAAATGACTGAAGGATCCCTTGTTGTACATGAAGTTTTACATTACATAAACACAAATAAGCTTTCATCTTTTATTATAAAATTGGATATGATGAAGGCCTATGATAGGGATGAATGGACTTTTCACATTCAAGTTTTAAAGAAGTTTATCTTTAGTCCAAAATGGTGCAAGTGGTTTTTGTCATGTCTATCAAAGGAATTTTTTTAAGTAATTATCAGTTGTTCTCTGTTGTGTGGTCTCATAACATACCCCAAGACTATAAGACTTGGGGACACCAAGTGAAAAAATAATGCTTATGGAAGGTGTTGGCTAGCTGGAAAGATCACATAAAGTCAAAAGTAAAGATAAATCTTTTTTTTGGAAGAGTACTTCGTAATTCAAGTGTTATGGGTACTGGGTACCAGGAACTAGTAAAGCTAGAAATGTAAAAGGTAAAGAAAAGTGTTGAGTGAAGGGTTCCAGTCTAGGATCCAAGGTTTGGTAATATATGGAAGTTCTAGTAAAAGCAAAGGTCCGGGAAAATTATGGGTAAAAATTAAACACCAGGTACTAGGTACCGGGTAACAATGCAAAGGAAAGTTTCAAAACTTTAAGGTTATCCAAAATGTTCGATGGTCCAATAACCCAGTCTAAAAGATAATTATGTGAGAATATATGATTTTCTTGAAAGCATGTTATTTATGATGGATTTATAATGATAATCGATTAATGATGGTTTTATTTACATGAGATTTTTTTAAATATTTTTAAAAGAGATTTAATAGGTGGAATTTGTGATTGTAGGAGAACCATATTGCGATGCAAAGTTCAAGTATGGATGGTTAGGAAAATTTGGATCACAAATAGAACCATATCCAGATCAAGCTATAAATCCTGAGAAATTATGCAAAGGAGGAACTTGAGTCATCATAATTTATTGGGGATCTCAGTATTTCATAGACAGCAAAGGAAAGTGCCAACCTCTGAGGAAGCCCATTCCCAAGAGTAGAAAGCCTGAGGTAGAACAGAAGTGTAGGAACAGGATGATAATGCAGTCATTCTGAATATATGGAAAGTTCCTACATACTATTAGGATTCAACTTATTATCTTGGAAATAATAAAAAGATGAAACACTTGAAGGACATCAACGTGCAGATGAAGGCCGACCTTCATTGACTTTGTTTGCAATTCTCTTACCAGTCACATTCCACATGCCATGATGTGATTCATCGCTTGGATTTCCTCATGTATTTGTCTTATCCTACTTGTGTCTTGCTTCTATAAAAGGCTAGGGGATACTTCTTTTTAAGTTAAGTTTAGAATTTGTGGATGTCGAAAGAGCCAAAACTTCTCTAGGGTATGTGCAGGATCATTATGGAAAAAATAGGCCCTTAAGTGGAAAAAAAGTCAAAAAAATTAGAGTTAGGAAACTTGACGTAAAAATTTGAATAAGTTATCTATATTATTTCAAAAATATGGAAGAATAGAATCTGTAGAAAATTGAATGTAGTTTCTAAACTACTAGGTTTATTTTAAAAAAATAAAAAATTATTTGGTGAAAATTTGAAATTTCAATGCAGTAGTACTTAAATTTCAGGGAAAAAATAAGAATTAGGTGTTTGTCTAACCACAATAAAATGATAGTATTTTTTTATAAGATTTTAGATATAAGTAGAGGACTCATGTCCGGATGTGATGCATATTTTTTATAATTTTTTTCCAAGTAAATAATTATTTATTACAACTTTTAAAAATATAAAAACTCATAATACGACCACCTTAACTTGGTCAAAACTTCATGAAATTAATTTTTATTTTTTAATCCTATAGTATGTGAAGCATAGAATGTGAAACATGTTTTGATTCAAAAGCGATATCGTTTGAAAGCTATAGATGTTTTTCAATCAGTTTGTCAATGAGGACTTTAGTTGTAATTCAAATAGAAAATGAATAATAATTATTTATTTAATTCAAAGTAAAGCATAATTTATATTGGTGGAAAGTTGAGAATCTCCTTTAAAAACCCTTTTTGTTTCATCAATTTTGGGTAGAAAAAAAGTTGTCAGCCACATACCCTACACATACCCATCATATCACGAGTTTTTGGCCCATCAGGATCCTGCACATACCCTCTAAGTTTTGTTCATTTTTCCTATTTTTTGAATCATTCTAGATTAAAAAAATGTATGCACATAGAACTTAATCAATATTGAAGCCAATTTGATAGTTACTTATCTCATGTATCTTTTGTAGTGGGTTTGTTAGTTCAACCAAACAAGACTGTGTGTTACATCATTTAAGGGTGCATACAAAACCTACTCAGTGTCCAAACTAAACCCCCTTCTTTAAAATCTCACACCATTTTATTCCTAGTTGTGAAGCAATATGGTGAAGTATAGAGCATTTTGATTTGATTTGATTAAATCTCGGGGCATGCATGGAGAATACCTAGGAGCAATTTTATTTTTTTTAGTATTTTGATGCTTTATTTTATATTAGATGTTAAATTTTAGAAAATGTTCTAAAAATAGAGATGAATGAATGGAAATATTATTGAAAATATTTCGTTTCTATGATTTTTTTGAATGCTTAAAGCTAAATCTACTTAAGTGATAGAAAAATTATTTGATGTTCATGCAATATTATTGCAAATCTGTTGATTTCATGAGATTATTTTATGATGAAACTGAAAATCCTTTATCCGATGCTTATGATTCTTAAAGAAACTAGATATAACCATAGACCCCTTGAGATTAACAACAATATCACATCATACCCTAAAGCAAACCTAGTATGGTCAAGACCTGACTATCGGAGGCTTGGGATTAAGTTAAGTCAACCTTTTCCTCTTTACTCAAACCTTTAGGTTGCTTGGTTCATTCTTTCAAGTAAAGATAGTTTCTTCACAGTTTTCCTGTGAGGATTTTATCTACACTATTGTTGCAAGTAACATTGTCATCAACAAGAATTGGTGCTAGAAGGAGGGAACTCACCCTTTTATATATATCTTTCCCTCAAGGTTTTTTTCAGGAATTTGTATTGATTTTGAGTTTAGGAGTAGGTTGTAAGACGAAAGTCTATGCAAGCCGGTATTTCAAAAATTGAAGTTGAAAAACTACAGAAAATTCTTAACCAAAGATTATATCCTTTGAGTTTATTCACCTTTGGTAGGGTCACTGAGTGTATCTAATTCATGATACAATTGATCACGGTGAAATCAATTGTCAAATACTTTTAAGTAGGGTAAGTTTGGCTACACATATAAGGCGATTTCGTTAATGGAAGAAGTTTTAACTACTAGAAGAAAGGAATCATTAACAAGAAATATTTTGAATTTTGGAAAAGAGTATAACCCTAGTGAAACTAAAAATGTTGGAAAATTAATTGATATATCAAAATAGTTTGTTAACTACAATTGTTATGAAGAAAATATTAAGGTTTTATAGGAAGATAGGCGAGAATGTCGAGACTCAAAAATATGGCATTGAAAAAAAGGAAAGTGTTGGAATATGGCTTCTAGTGTTGTCATTGATGGCAACCTAAGTCATTGATCTGGTCTGCACTTCAGTATCTGACCATACTGGAAGACAGAGTAAAGAACAAGGTATCTGGTTGAAGTTGAATCTATCAAGTGGCTTGCATTATCAGTTTATCAGTTTTGGTTATGGATCTCAGGGAAGGTCTTTGGGTATATGAAATTTCTTACTTTTGAGTTTTGTGCTGTCACATCAATTAGTGTACGAGTTAGGAGATCCGGTCCAATTTTCTGTTCATCAGTGTATGAAGGCTGACTAAGTAAATGTGGGGTGTTGCGGATGTTTAAGGAATTTTTTTTTAAGGTATTTTTATGTTGGAGATTTTGTTTTGGGTCCTCAATATGTTGTGGCTAACTCTTGTAGATATACATTAAATGTTATTCATGTTTTGAGCCACTAGTTGGAAAATATTTTCTATTTTATTGAAGCTGACATATAGTGATTGAATCCTTGGTGGCAGATATATATATGAGATGGGTATGTACAGGATCATCATGGAAAAAATAGAGTTAGGTAGCTTGACGTAAAAAAATGAATAAATTATCTATATTATTTCAAAAATATGTAAGAATAGAATTTGTAGAAAATTGAATATAGTTTCTAAACTAGTAGGTTTATTTAAAAAAAATCTATTTGGTGAAAATTTTAAATTTCAATGTAGTAGTACTTAAATTTCAGGGAAAAAATAAGAAGTAGGTGTCTATCTAACCACCGTAACCACAATAAAATGATAATATTTTTTTATAATATTTTAGATATAAGTAGAGGATGTTGGAAAAACATGGACAAACAACTAAGAGGGGGGGAGTGAATCAGTTGTCTCAGAAATTTAAACTTCTCTAACTTAACTTAACCTTAATCTTAGATCTGATGAGTAAGCAATTAACACAACAGAGAGACAAATATCACCAAGATTTTTTGCGTGGAAACCCTATTAGGGGAAAAACCATGGTGGATGTTAGTCCACAAGATTATGCTCTGTTAGAAGTATAAAAAGGAAATAATAAGAGGAATGCACATGCATTCAGGCACACTACCTAGAGCTCACTGCTCAATTAAAAAAGAGGACTCACTGTCCAACAATAGGGTTTGGATTAAAACCATACAAGATGTGAACTAAGAAAATAGCTTCTTCACAAGTCTCATTATAGTTCCAATTAAGCTCAACACTTCTTTACACTTCACGCAATCTTCTTCACACTCTCCTCTTCAATCAAGTGATAGTCACACATAAACACATAGGAGCACATGAAGAATCTTCTACATCAATGAACTAATCACCCTTATATATCTGCTACATGAGATTCCATCACTACTTCATCGGTGAAGAAAATAAAATATTTTTGTAAATGTCAGCCCAAATTTAAAAATAAACTTTAATGTGAATCCACCAAGGTTGGCCACAACATAGTGGAGACCCAAATTAACATCTCCAATGTGAAAAGACTTTAATTAATTTCACCTTGAAGATCCACAACATGCTACCAACAACATGTTGGCCAGATACATGAAAAATCGAACATGCACAAGAAAATATCTTCATCCACGAGCTCACCGATTAATATGGATGCACCACAAAGATAGAGAATGATATAGAGACATCTAAGAGCACTGAGAAATAATAGAGAAGCATCGACAACAACTGAGATAACTAGAATCACACAATCTTCATTCAGGAATACTGATAGAGACCAACAAAACACTGTCAAACCACAACATACTCAAAATTTCACGCGAACCTCTGAAACTTCTGGTAGATGATCTAGATAAACTCAATAATAAACCCTTAAATCCACATCAGCTAATCTACAACGTACAAAATAGGACACCATCATGACCTACACAAAACACTTTCTCTTACAATTTTCTCAATATCCTCGACATATACAACAATTAATGCACCAAATGCTAATAGTGTTGACATCAATGACAACCAAATATCAGCAACCATATCCACAACATCCAATAATCTCCCCCTTTGGCATTGATGGCAACACATGATGTGAGAAATACCATCAATCCAACTAACTTCTTCTACAATACTCCTCTCAACTAAACTTATCTCCACAAATATTTTTCACAATGCACTTCTCCCCCTTTGACATCAATGGAAAAGGTAACAATGACCTTTCCAAGCACACACTCTGAACCACATATCTACACATCTAACTACTCCCCCTGAGTAGTCGCCACAAAAACATCAATCCAGATCAAAGTATAGCAATGAAGTTCACAGATTGATGCAAGCAAATGCATCATTTAGTTCTTATCAGGAGGGGTAATTACCCCTAGCATTCCTCTGAGATACTCAAAAGTATCCTTTGGAAAAGGCTTAGTAAATATATCTGCAATCTATTCTTTGGTAGGTACATATTCCAATTTGACTTCTTTCTCATTCACTTTCTCCCTTAAGAAGTGAAACTTGATTGATATATGTTTAGTCTTAGAGTGTAGTACCAGATTCCTTGAGATATTTATTGCACTTGAATTGTCACAGTATATGGAAATAGGTTCTTCATATATCATCCTAATATCTTTTAACATTTGTTTCATCCATATCACTTGAGTACAATTATTAGTAGCAACAATGTATTTTGCTTCAGTAGTAGATAGAGAAATTGAGTTTTTCTTTTTACTCAACCAAGATACTAGCTTCTTCCCTAGGAAGAAAGCACCACCACTAGTACTTTTCCTATCATCTACATCACGAGCCCAATCCACATCAATGTATGAACACAAAGTAAGATCATCATCCTTTGGATGCCAAAGTCCAAAGTCAATTGTTCCTTTTAGATATCTAAAAATTCTTTTGACAACAGTCACATGTGATTCCTTCAGATCAGCTTGAAATCTAGAAACCATACATACAACATTCATAATGTTTGGTCTAGTATGTTTTAAGTAGAAAAATCCATCGATCATTGACCAGTACCAATTTTTATTTTCATTTGGAGAGTCATCATTTTGTGTCATCTTATGTCTAGTCACCATGGGAGTACCAACAATTTTGGAGTCATCCATTCCAAAGTTCTTCAGTAGTTCTTTCACATATTTGGACTTAGCTATGAAGATCCCCTGGTCCAACTGTGTAATTTGCAATCCTAAAAAGAACTTCATCTCACCAATCATGCTCATCTCAAATTCACTTTTCATCTCATCAAAAAACTTCATACATTAATTATAATCTCCTCCAAAAATTATGTCATCAACAAAAGCTTCTATAATCAACTCCTTATCATGATCTAACTTGAAGTATAAGTTGATATCAATAGTACCTTTAGTGAATCCAAGCTTTAGTAGATATTTGTCCAATCTAGTGTACTAGGCTCTAGGGGCTTGCTTAAGTCCATACAGAGATTTCTTCAATCTACAAACCATATCTCCCTTGTCTGTTAGCTGGAATCCATCTAGTTGTTCAATGCAAACTTCTTCTTCTAGTTCTCCATTCAGAAATGCAGACTTCACATCCATTTGATAAACTTTATAATTCTTATGTGCAACATAAGCAAGAAATAATCTCACAGCTTCAAATCTAGCTACATGGGTAAATGTTTCTTCAAAATCAATACCTTCCATTTGAGAATAACCTTTACATAGTAGTCTTGCTTTATTATGGACCACTTCACCTTGTTCATTCAGCTTATTTATGAATACCCACTTAGTACCAATCACATTTTTGTCTTTAGGCCTAAGGAACCAATAACCATGTGTCATTCTTCTCAATCTATTTCATCTCTTCCTTCATGGCTTCTAACCAGTGTTCATCTTGACAGGATTCAATGGCACTCTTAGGTTCAATCTTGGAAATCAGATAATATTCTTCTGCAATTTTTCTTCTAGTTTGCACTCCTTTACTCTTATCTCCTAGGATTTGACTTTCAGAATGATTTAGCTTTACATACCTTGGAGTTTTGGGACTTTCTTAGACTTCTGACTCTTTTGATCTTTCTTCTATACTTGCACTTGTCTAAGCTTCTGCACTTGTCTGAGCTTCTTGACTAACTTGATTTATCGGAACAAATTGAGGGTGCTTCACCAAAACATATGGAATAATCTGAAGTAGATTCAGTGTATGAGTATTCTTCCCTTGACTTGTGTTGCTCTTAGTGGAGTAACCAAGGAAGATCCCTTCATCAATTCTAGCATCAAATTTTCCTATATCATCATCTCTCCTGATATAACACTTGCTTCCAAAGATCTTAAAATACTTAACATTAGGCTTGTGACCAAACCATAACTCATAAGGGGTCTTACCGGAATTCCATTCACATTTACCTGGTTCAAAGTATACATAGCAGTGCTTACCGCTTCACTGTAGTACACTTGAGACACATTTCCTTCGATCATCATGGTTCTAGCATCATCCAAAATTGTTCTATTCTTTTTCTCTGCAATTCCATTATGTTGAGGGGTTCAAGGAGCAGATAACTATCTTTTAATACCATGCTCCTCACAATAAGAATTGAAATCCTTAGAAATGAACTCACCACCTTTGTCAGATATTAGGCATTTTATTTTCAAAACTTTCTCATTTTCTACCATAGCCTTGAAACATTTGAATTTCTCCAGTGCTTCACATTTTTCTCTCAAAAAGGAAACCCAAATAATTCTAGAGTAATCATCAATAACTAGCATAAAATACCTTTCTCGATGAATGCTTCTGAATCTAGAGGGACCACAAAGGTCAGTATGTAGCAGCTCCAACAAATTATTTGAATGAAACTGTTTGCTTCGGAAAGAGACTCTAGTCTGTTTACCCATCTAACATTCCTTGAAAATTACATTAGCATGCTTCACTAATCTAGGCAGATATCTTATTGCTTGAGTATAACATATCTTGATAATGTTGTCAAAGTTTACATGACACAATCTCCTATGCCACAACCAACTTTCATCTATTTGAGCAATAAAATAACTTCCACTAGCAGTATTTAAGTGAAAAATGTTACCTTTTGTTTGTTTTCCTGTTGCAATCATGTTCCCAAAACTTCCACATATCTTTCATTTCCCATCTTTGAACTATAGATCATATCCCTTATGAACCATCTGTCCAACACTCAACAAGTTGTGCTTCAGGCCTGTTAGCTCTCAAAACCGCATGTTTGAACCATGAAAGGTTGCCAAGCTTTCACAACATTTTAGGGTAACAGAACAAGGTTTGAAACAATTAAACCTTCTACTCTCCAGGTGCTACTAGACCTAGGTGGGTATACCTATAACAAATGAATCAGACTTGACTATTGATCTTCCCTTCATGCCATGATTTGTCCATGATGGCATATTGAAATGGACAAAACAAAACAAATTTGGTATATATTGTATACCAACATTCAAAATTAAACCCTAATATGTTCAGTTAATAGATGTAAAAAGTATATATGAAACTAATTGATTGAAATGATGAGACCAATGCCTTATATAATATACGGAGTCAAATGAAATCTTAAACAACTGACTTCTTTCTGGAGGTCATCCAAATTGTTTGGCATATTTTGTTTATAACCAGTATAAACATGCAAGATTGTGATTATTAAGTTCTTCTTACTAATCTAAATGAAATTCCTTGATTACTGTGATTAATCAAAAGGATTTAATCCTTCCTTGAAAGAACCTATCAACCAATCACAAAGATACAAAAAATACATACTCATAAACCAGACATAAACTTGTTATGTTGATCTAAATAACCAAGCAACATCAATCTTAGAGACAACTCAAATAATTCTTTCAATAAGCACAACACAACAATTGACACCAGAATATGCCAGCAAATCAGATGGTTTTCATTGATATCTCCATGACTTCAAAACATACATCAGAGTCTCAGCCCTATGAAACATGGTGTTCCACCGTCTTCTCTATTCTCTATCCTATTCTACTATATATCTGCATATTGTTTTGTTTTCAAAATAGACATTTATACATTGAGAATATGAAAGGTCACAACCTTTCGGAAATAGGAAACATCAATTAGAAAACAAAAGAAAGAGAATAATTAAGCTCTATTTAGACATAAGTGAGTCTTATTGATATGGTCCAAATAGTACCACTGCTCATATGTGTCTGTATCTTCAACAACATTCCAGATTGTGATTTCCATCTTGACCATTTCCTCAATTTTCTTGCTCACTTCTTCCAATGTTCTATCCTATGCAGAAGCCATCTTCATGATTTCATCCAATATTGTCTCACATTCATTTTTCCATATGGCAACATCCTTCAATTCACCTTTATCATCAGAGAATGTGATCACAGTTTTCTTGGCAGTTGCAACTAACCCCTGTTCATCTCCTTGCAATTCATCATATATTTTTTGATGAAAATTGATTATATGATTCATAGCTTCAAGTGCAGAACTGCTAGCCTCATCACTTTGAGCCAACTCATGAAACTTCTCCATGATTCATCCATCCATCCTTGTGTGCTCCTTCAATGTAGCAAGAGTATGAGAGTATCTTCCCCACAATTTATTCAACTAGGATGTCAATTGATCCTGCCTCTTCTTGACAATTGCAGCAATTGCATCATACCTTCCCTGAGAATAAGCACTTGACCCTATCCATTGATCTTTTGCATGAGATCTTTCTCCTTGAGTAATCATTTTGGTTGTCCCTATTGAAACACCAACCAAATCCTTGAGCCTATCATTTTCTCTCAGCAATTTTTCATTATTTGCTTTATACACTTCTATTTCTTTTATCAATATTTGAATTTGTGCTTTATTCAACTTTGCAACATTTAACCCAATATCTGCAGTAGCAACAGGATCAGCTTCTCTAGATTTTAGAGTCAAAACATGGCCAAATGCCTTCTTTGTATCAAAAACCACTAATTCCTGTGGGGTGGGTACAAAGCCCATATCAACATTGATCCCTCATCAGTATTATACTTGGAGCCTGTATACACTTCTGTCACCTTTTCCTTGTCAAGCTTGTGAGTAGCATTACTGCCCTTCAAGAAACTATCAAAGACCAATGCAGAGTTCAAATCTAAACCAGGAAAGATCGTGACACTAGCATCCTCCAACATTTTCCTCCCCAATTCAGGAGTCATACTTGTCATTTCATCATCCACACATCTTCTCAATTGAGCAAGTAATTGTTCCTCATTTCCAGATGTAACATCATCAACATTCTCCCTTATCTCCTTCCCCTTCTGCTTGTACAAATATGCCTTGAAATCTGGGGAATGTATAAAATCATGA
Source organism: Sequoia sempervirens (assembly GCA_007258455.2). NCBI lineage: Eukaryota > Viridiplantae > Streptophyta > Pinopsida > Cupressales > Cupressaceae > Sequoia > Sequoia sempervirens. The sequence continues at coordinate 87,167 of VDFB02268082.1, read as the reverse complement.
TCAGAAACAAATGACCTGTACTCCATGTGCCTTGTATCAACATCAAAACTTTCAATACTTTGTTCTCTAACTGGGAAAACATATTGCTGAGTCCTCATTCTGGATACCTTTTCTATTCTACCCTGTGGCACATTAGTTCTTGGTGTTTCCTCATCTCCAGAAGATAATAGCTCAATATCTTGTAGCCCTTGGTTATACCTTTCAACTACCATTTCTGGTTCATCTTCATCCGGATTTCTGATCATATCATCAAAAGGATAGGGTACATGCTAATACCCTCCAAAGTTAATCCTTTCCTTGGCTGAATTGATATACCCCTTAGGGTCAAAGTTTTTCCTAATTGGTCCTCTTTTCATATTATAATGCAATAATCTGTCAAGGACTGAGTTATATCCCTCTTTAGCCAACACAGTGAAATCACCAAAACACAAAGTACTAGGTATAAAAGCCTACTTCCCAAAAGAACTGAAATGCATCACACTAAAATAATCCATTTGTCTAACAATTTCTAAATATGCAACCCTATTTGGAACTGTCCTTGGTAGAATGAGAGGAGCATCTTCAAATCCATATACTCTGATTATTGTAGCTCCAAACAATACCAGTCTCCCCAGTTATGGTCAATTGGCCCATTGAAGTCTTTAGGCCGAAGGAATCTTTTGATCTCATCAGTCAATGAATAGTTACAAGGATAATGATACAATCTATACAATGTCTTTACAAAATACTCCTCAAAATGAATAAAACTAGAACCAACAAACCTGCTGTCCCAAATGGCAGTCCACAATTGAATAGGAAATGCTTCACTTTCCTTACCAGTCTAAGAAATTCTCATTTCTGGAGGCCATACCCCTAGCTCTTGTCCAAAATATAGCACTAAATGCATCAACAATGAATAATTTCTGAGATGAACAATAGAAGCTCCACTCTTTATAGCCATCAATCCTAAATCAAGATGCTTAGAAATATATGAAGCATAATCAAATGGCCTAGAGTTATGATATTGAATATTTGTTGTGATCACCATTGGCACCATGGACATGAATTCTGTAGCATCCATCCCTCACACCTGACACATTGAAAAATATGTGTACTTCATATAGGGTTCAAAAAAATCTACATGATAAGGAGGCCCTTCACTATCTTCTAGAGGTACTAGCTTCTTACCCTCTTTAACCCTATGAATTGGTATCCTCCAACCCTTGTAACTTGTATCTAGTCTTGAAAATTCCTTCTGCAACTCCTCACAATTGATTTCCTCATTGCAAAACCCTTCTAGTTTGAAAACCTCACTAATTGCTTCTTTTGACACATGTATTTTTGGTTTTCCAGATATTGCTTTATGTTTTGGATCATAATGATTAGCAAGAAATTTTACCAATTCTGTATTTACAAATACATTAAGGCACACCAATTTCCCTACATTCAACTTCCATGGATTACAAACTGGCTCAAAACAGTTTCTCCTATGCTAGTGGAAATTGAAGAGCTCATACCCTCTTATAGCAGTCCAAACATCACCTATGAACTTGCATTTATCATCCAGCTTATCGACTTCTGCCCTAAGCTGTGGAGACCTTCTAGCCTTAGGCCTTGAACCAGGTAATTGATCAATGAGGTCTTTGTTCAACCTCCTTTCAGTGCCTCCATGCTCTGTATCAGTATTTTGTTCCTTCCCCTTCGACTGACTACTTTCAACAAGATTTCTACCCTTATCCTTTCCAGAACTAGAAGACTCCATTTTCAAACTTACAAAATCAAAATATGAAAAGCAACAAAGCAATTACTTATAGTGTTTTGTTCAAGCTCCTCAGACTAAAAAATGTTTCGGTTCTTTGTTCAGCATGCCAATTCACCAACAATCAATTCAGAAATGAGGAATTAATTAAAACATTACTATTTTATCCCATCGTGCCATTAATGAAGCACAAATGAAGCCTCATTTGAAACTGGCACTGTCATGTCAAATGTACTGTCGATGAGAAAATTTCAAATCTAGTGTGAAATCCCTTTTCAACATTTATTTCACCATTCACCATGACAATCTACAGATATACCGACACCTGGAATCAACTTGATGACTCACGCTTATGTTTTCATGTCACTGTAACAATTCCAAGTTGGGGAGATGTCACATAGACTTCGTGGTGCTATACTGATATATATTCTTCAAAGCATTTTCCAATCGCTGAGACATTAATGTTCTCACACCGACTGAAATCCTTTATCTTTATGTTCTTCGTTATAACCTGCAGATGTTAGGGAGACCTCTCACAGACTTCATACTGTTTCACCAAAAGTCTTCATTTACATCGGGTCGCCAAGATAAAACTGTACTCTTGCCGATGCAGTCTTCATTATACCCGCTTCACTGTGACTTTCAAAGTCGGGGAGATGTTATGTAGATATCATTGCATCTTACCGATATGTACTTTTCAGTGTATTTTCCATTCGCTAATACAAAAACACCCCTTTCACCGATGAATTCTCATTTTGGCATATCCACCAAGTTCTCTCACCGAAGAAATAAACCCAACCAATGAAACAATACCTTCGGCGAGACAATGAACCTTCGGGAAGACTCATACTGATATCAAATGTCTTACCGAAATCATTCCTCTACATTACTCCTATTTGGAAAAACTCACCCTGAACCATATTTCAGTATAATATTCATACTTCGGTGAAACTTATGCGGAAAAGTTCCTCTCTTGGCGATGCATATCTCCATTGGCATAAGATTTGAATTGACAAGACTCTATAGCTTCTCACCAAAAGCTTTTAAATACCCTTGAAGTTATTTTGGCCAAACAATAGCTGCTTCACTAGGACCTTCCCTGATGCACATAAGTCTTATCGAAACATTCATTTGCAAAACAATCGGTATGACATATTGTATTCGCCTTGACATTACACCGATGCCCCCACATATGCCGATATATATTTTATAGATGCCTGTTGGCAAGAAAATATAATTTTCCGAAACATTATCCCGAACACCTTTAGCTTGAGCAATATACTCCCACATGCACCGGTCGGCAAAACACAATGTATTCACTATGACTTTACTCCGACAATGACTCCCTTTGCCGAAATAACTCCCTTTGTCGCCGAAATAGAAAATTGTCCTGCTGATAGTCTGCAACAAACACACATTAGTGAAAAAACAAGTCGGGGAGACTTGTACCATGTCTTGTCGATTCGGGTCTTTTAATGAAAAATGAAGGACTTGATGGATTCAATGGATTTTATGACATAAAATAAGTAAGACAAAACAGAGAGGGACTTTTATGCTTATGATGAGGACTCAATGCTGGAACTCTTGAATACAATAGACTGTAAAAAATTCAAAATTTTATAGTTCTAACAGTGGCTCCATCTGGGGATGAATGATAGATCATTACAAGGATTCAGATTTCTGGGTGAGCAGGCCAAACTTAAAGTGATAGAACATGTGAGCAGAATGGAACAAATAACAATGGCAACGAATGAGACCCTACACTACTGTACATCGAAGAATTTATTTCAAAAGAAGGAAAATTAGGATTGTCCATGTACTTGCAAATCCTATTCCTTTTTATTTCCTAAACTACTGTGCATGGAAAAGAATTTCAAAGAGGATCATCAAGAGTTGTCCATGCACTGGCAACCCTTAATCCTCTGCATTACTTCAAGAGAAAAAATGTTTCAAAAATTGCCCATGTATAGGCAATTCTTGATCCTCACCAGCCATATTCTGCAAATAGTATGAGTCTTTGCCTTTCTTTCCAACCACCACAAAAGGTCCTAGCCATAAGGCTTCAAGCTTCCCATGTTTTCCCTTTTCCTGGCACCTTGCATTCCACATTAGTACCAGATCACTTTCTCCAAATTTCCTATCCTTTTCTTTTTTGTCAAATAAATATTTCATTTGCGTCTGCAACTTTATATTTTGATTTTGTGCCACTCTCCTTATTTCATCCAATTCAACTAGCTGCTCCATTCTTTCCTCCATGGGTTCAGGAATATCCAAATCTTCTTGAAGAAGAAACTTGTAATATGGTAACAAGTTCTGCAAAGGCATCCTGGCTTGTGTTCCATACACTAACTCAAATGGGGACTTCCCAATTGCCTTCTTCACCGTAATTCTATCAGCCCATACAACCAATCTTAATTTTGAATCCCAGGCCTGCTTATTCTGACCTAGCATCCTTCTTATAATCTTCATAAGACTCTTATTGCTATATTTTGCTTGTCCATTAGCCTATGGATGATAAGGCACTGCACAAGAGATGGAAATACCATATGTGCTACAGAAACCTCTGAATTCATCTAATCTAAAACACATCCCATTGTCAGTAATCAACCTCATTGGTGTACCAAATCTGGTAATGACATTATCCATCAGGAACTATGTCACCACCTTACTTGTAGCTTGTTTAGCTGGGATGGCCTCTACCCACTTGGTGAAATAATCAGTGGCCACCAATATCCACCTATGTCCACCACTTGATTTTTCTTGTATCTCTCTGATGAAATAAATTCCCCATTGATGAAAAGGGGCATCAGCCTGCAAAGGTCATAATGGCAAAGCTCCCTGATACTTCAATTTTCTAGATAACTTCTAGCAAGCTTCACATTTTCTCACATATGCAAAAAATTCATTAAAAATCTCAGGCCACTAATACCCTACCCTGAGGATTTTATGAGCTGTTGTTTTTGTTGAGTAATGTCCTCTGCAAACCCCTTCATGCATTTCACTCAAAACATGTTTAGATTGAAACTCATCCAGACACAACAATAATACACCATCCCTATTTTTCCAAAATAAATCCCCATCCATAAAAACATATTTAGATGCCTACAACTTCAGCATTCTTCTCTGGTTGTCATTCATTCCCTCTGGACACTTCATGTATTTAAGATAATACATGATATCTGTATACCATTGAGTATGCTCAATGCTTGCAACTACATCCTTTTCTTCCACTTTGCAAATCTGATTCGCTTCAATATTTTCCTCTGCCATTAGTTTAGCCAAACCCTGACCTCTGACTAGTTTAGTAATTTGAATCTCCAAGTCAAATTCTTTGATTTTGTTAATCCATTTGCATCTTTTACCCATTACTTCGGACTATGTCAGAATATCCTTGACAGCTGCATGAGGAACATATGCAACAACCTTTGCTCCAAAAAGATATGGTCTGAAAGCTTTTACAACTTTCACCAGTGCAAATGCTTGCTTTTCCATTATATCATACTTTAGCTCAGAACCCTATAACGACTTACTGAAAAAGGATACATGCTGTTCATGACCATCTTCATTCCTCTGTAACATGATAGCTGCAACAGTATGCATTGATGCAAATGAAAAAATCTGGAAAGGTTTTGAGAAGTTAGGTGACTTAAGAACAGGAGCCTCCTTAATTGCTCGTTTTATAGACACAAAATCTTCCAAGGCTTCTGCAGTCCATTCTATCTTTTGTCCTTTCTTTAACATTTTTGATATTGGTTTGACAATCTCAGCAAAGTTAGAAACAAACCTTCTAACAAAGTTAATTTGTCCAAGAAATGACTGTATGGCCTTAATAGTTTTAGGGACAGAGATTTTATCAATAGCCTCCACCCTTTCAGGGTCTATCCTAATCCCTTCCTTTGAAACAATATGCCCCAAAAGCTTACCCTCTGTGACAGCAAAATTACAGTTCTTGGGGTTTAAGCTAATACCATACTCAAGGGCTTTTATAAATACCTTTTCCAAATGATGAGCATGATCCTCAGCCTTCTTGGAGTAAGCAGTGAGATCATCATGATACACCACCATGAGAATATTAATCAAATCAGCAAACGCCACATCCATGGCTCTTTGAAAAGTCGCCCTTGCATTAGCAAGACCAAATGGCATCCTTAGATAAACATATGTTCCCCAAGGAGTCATGAATGCTGTTTTGTATTGCTCAGACTCCTTAACTTTAACCTGATTATACCCTGAAAATCCATCCATCATGGACAACAATTCATAGCCTGTCACCTTATGCAATATGGCCTCCATATTAGGCAAAGGATAATTATCTTTGAGGGACACTATGTTTAGATTTTTGAAATCTACACATAATCTGATATCTCCATTTTTCTTTCTAATAGGGACCAAATTTGACACCCATGTTGAATGTCTGATTGGCTTGATAATTCCACCATCTCTAAGTTTCGCCAATTCCTCTTGCATTTTAGGTTCTAGAGTTGGATTTATAGGACTTTTCTTTTGTCTGAATGGTTTGGCATTTGGATTTAATGGTATTTCATGCTGAAACAAGTCTTCCCTATACACTTTCAAATCTTCATAAGACCAAGAAAATACATGTTTATACTTTCTCAACAATTCAATCAACATTCTTCTAATTGCAGGACTTATCTTCTTACCTATGTACACCTTTTTTGGTGCCATCTCAGTTTCCAAATTAATTTCTTCAATGTCATCTCTTCCAACTGGTGCTTGTTTCATTAAAGACTGATCACTTCCATCATATACCCTCTCTAATGCCACCAAGCCTTTAGGAATCTTATTTTTTTGAGTTGTAAGATTTCTTTTCTAAAGACTGTTTCTTTTCCATCAACAAAGGCATTGAAGTCGATCTCTTGAGTTTCATACTGGTCTATATAATGAAGGAATTTTAAAAGATCAGTGTCATCATTAAAAACTTGCTAGCTATATACATTATTAGGCACAACAGGCCTTGTCTTAAATTCAATTTGTGACACTCCAGCCAACATAACATCATCTCTCTTCAATGCTACATTAGCTAAAAAATCTGCCATAATATTCTTCGATCTATCTACCCACTCAATCGAGAAGGCATCAAGCAACTCTATTGTATCCCATACAACATTTCTGTATTGCTTTAGTCTCTTATTTTTTGTTCTATACTTTTCCTTAATTTGTGAGACAACCAATTTTGAATCTCCTAGAACAACCAGCAACTTTATTTTATGCTTCACCGCTATATTCAATCCAATTAACAGAGCTTCATACTCTGCCACATTATTTGTACATTCAAAGGTTAATAGGAATGAATACTTAAATGTAATACCTTCAGGTGAAATAAATACTATTCCAGGTCCATTGCCTTCTTGGCTATAGGCTCCATCAAAATACATCTTCCACACACCATTATGGTTCCGTGCAGCATGCTTCTCCATAGGATCACTATTAGTCAATTCTGGCTGTGCTGGTTCTATTTTGAAACTCCCAAGATCAACATCACAAAAGCAATTCTGATTCATCCTTGGTTCCCTGTACAACTTCACTTGTTGGCCATTTACAGGAATGGTTGCATAAGATAAATCAAACTGGACATTTCCACCAATAGCCGCCGTCCATTGCCTTGATAAAAGCATACCGAATTGAGGAGGGGTATCTATCACTGTTATATCAATATTGTAAGCTACTTGAGGATAAAAAGCTAACTTGACTTCTACATCTTTCATTATACCAACCATATGAGCAGGTCAGTTATCCATTGCATAAAATTTTCCTTCATATGTATCCACGCACAAGCCTAGTTGTTTCATTACTCCTACTGGCATAATATTCATGGCAGCACCAGAATCTATCATACAATTCCTCAATAATTTATTATTTATGAGTAATGTGATAAAGAAAGGATCAACCTGTGGCAGACTTGTCAATACATTATTCAAGCAGATTTTTGGGATGTTTTATTTATTCTACTTATTTTTAGCAACCATCTTATTTTCAGTACTTACATGTTTTTCACTTTCATTTGTTATCAATTGCACTGCACTGTCCCTGTACTCCTTAATTTTCATCATTTCTAAAAGTGGAACAAACATCTTTACCTGAGACAAGGCTTGAGTAAAATCAAAAGAAAAACCTTCTACCTTAATCACTTTCTTTTGTTCAGATGTTTCTCCTTTGTTCACTTCCTTTTCTCCTCTACCAGACTGGTCAATTTTTTGAATTTCTCTATGTAGTTCTTTTACTGCATCCTTTTGGACAGGATTCTGTTTGCTTTCCTCGTGTTGTTTGTTTTCAGTTTTCTTTGAAGCTCCTTGTACAACTTTCTGATCTTTCATAAAGATACCCCTAGGGCCACCTTCTTTCTCAGTTACTGTCCTACTTCTCAACCAATACTTATTCTTGGCTTCTTCTACTACAACAACAGTCAATCTTTCTATCTCTTCCTTAGTAAGTCTCTTCACATTACTGTGACTAGGCATTGATGAGCCCAAAATATGCTCATAGTTTGGATATTATGATGAACTTTTAATGCCTTTACTTTTGTTATTCGTGGTTGTTTAAAACTCTTTTGAAACCTTTTATGGGGATATCTTGTAGCAAAACATTTGCATATTCCTGTAGCTTATTGTGTTGACTTGACTACATTTATTACCCCGTTGACTCCCTAAATGATTGGTATATCACATATAGTTTTTGAATGATGAAATAGATTTAAATGTGTGATTAATGAACGGATATTGTGTATGTGCCATACACCTTTTCTTTCGCATCTTTTACCTTTTATTTCATAGGTTGTTGAAGAATGATCGAATCAAGCACAGCCGATCTCGACCTTGTAGTAAAGTCCATTTCCTGCACGACTTCGAGGAAGCTCTGGCGAAGACTCTTTGATCGAAACTGTTGGGAAAGATTTTTAATGACAGTCAATCTGGAAAGAGTGGAGTGCTAGATTCTCTCTAGATCGGGTTGAATGCATAAATTCATTTATGAAGTTTGTTCCTTGATTCTGGGATACACTTTACTTCCACGTCTTTCTTTGATAGGGTTAGTTAGTTAGTTGCTCTCCTGATTTTAAATAAAGTACTCCTCCTGGGTGAGTGAGAGGGGAGATGATAGTTAGAGTAAGATAGAAGCATAGTGATAGAAAGATAGCAGATATCATGTAAGATTCAGTATGATAATAAAAATAAGAATCTATTTGACAAGAGACAGAGTTTGTTGTTAGTTTATATCAACAAAGCAATGTATATCATTCTATTTTCATGAATAAAATTTGATGAAGTTCTAAGTTCGGCACCTGCATAATCAGTAGATGCTTGCTAAGGGGGCCCACTTAGTAAGTATCTGTAGCTAGTTAGTTAGTTGTTCTTTTCTATTGATCTTCAGTTAGCTTTCATCTTTGAAGTTTTCATACAAACTCAGTCTTGTATTGCTCCTGTAGCATAGGGAATCCATCCCTGTGCCTATTCCTGCAGCATAAGGCCAGTTCTTAGTTTGTGTTTCAGTTGTAGCTATTATGGTTTCTGTTTTAATCAAATCATAGTTGAGTTAAAGAATTTTGCATTACCTTCCTGTAGCATAGATAGAATTCCTTCCAAGTATTTATTTCTGCTAAGTTTTGACCGAAACCAGTTCTTAGTGCATATATTGTGCTGCGCCATTTAAAGTATACGTCCCCTGGTTTGACAAGTAAATGAACATCCATAGAGAGATATTATTCACTTGTTGGAATTTCCAATTCCCAGGAAAGGTTTTACTGTGATTTTCATATCCTTTTGTGGGCACGACCATTTTTGGCGCCGTTGTTAGGGATGGTGTTAAGCTAAGGATTTGTCAGAAGTCATTTTTAGTATTAGTTTTGTTTGTTAGTCAAATTTTTTTAAAATCTTTCAAACCACCATTCATCATATTACATGCATAGAAGAAGAAGAGATGCACTAGGAAGGTTCCTCCCTGAAAACCTGTTTGTTGAACTACCATTTAACCCAGCTGACAACAAACCTGAGGAAAATCCATTCGCTCTATTATTCCAGCAAGCAAACATGGCGAATAATCCACCTAATAATCCACCTCCTGCTTTTGAGTTTCCCATTGTTCCCCAACGAGATACTGACAATCTTAAGAATATACCTTCTTCACTACCTCCAAAATTTTATGGCCTAGTCCCAGAGGACCCTAAAACTTTTCTATTTGAGTTTGATGTCCTCTGTCACAGTTATGACTACAACTTAGATGCTCATAAACTGAAGTTATTTCCTTCCACCTTGAAGGAGGGAGCTCTCAGATGGTTCACGAGTCTAGGAAGAGGCATTGTTGATAGTTGGGCAGCCATGCAGATATAATTCCTTGAGAAGTATAAGGAATATTGTAAGAGTGCCAGCAAAGGTGATGACATATTCTGAATTCAGCAGAAGGAGGATGAAAGTCTGGAAGATTATATTTCCAGATTTTTATTTTCACTAAAGAGGAACTCAAACCATACTCTCAATGAGGACTCGTAGAAAATACTCTTTCTAAGGGGAATCAGTGATGCCTGTATAGACGCCCTAGACCTGATGGGAGGAGGTGATATAACCCAACTGCCTTGGGATGATATAAAAAAAATATGTCTTAACTACTCCCGAGCAATAGTTAAGAAAGGTCAAGGTCATCATGCTACAGTGGGGAAGTCTTCTTCTGGTGGAGTTTCTCGGATGGAGATAACAAATTTGTTGTCTAACTTCAAGCAGGACATTATTAATAATATGGCTACACAGCTAGACACTATGCAAGCTCGGAAGAAACATGAGGAAGCTGAGGCTGTTTTGGCCGAGTTCTGTCCATATTACAAACAGAAGAAGCATGACTATAGATGTAAGATGGTGGCTAATTTGGAAGCTAAGCAACTACCTACTGACTTCAAGCCAGTAGAAGGTGATGATGATCAAGTGTTCTTTGTTGCACAAAGGAGACCATGGGCCCAAAGACAAGGTATGCCTCAAGATCCTTTAACTTTTGGTAATCCTTATTCTAGCTATAATAACCAATTGCAACATACATATGGACCACCACCACCCTGGAATCCACCTCAACCAAGTTGGCGTAATTATCAGACCTTGCAATGACAATCTCCTTAAGGAGGTTGGCAGCAGCCACAAGGACAATGGACCCCACCTTCAGGTAATTGGCAGCAAAATCCTCAATGGAGAGGTCCTCAGCAATGGAAAAACCAGTCCCCTGGATTCTTGTAGCTTCCACAGCCGCAACCACAAGCCCTTAAGCCACCTCCTGCATCAACTGCCACAAATACTGGACCTCCAAAACAAAAGCCTATGCCTACTCAGCCGTTGTCAAATCCTAATAATAGGCAATAGTAGCAGCCACAGTAGCCTACGTAACTTGTCGAAGCCAACCAATATCAAGCTTATGCCTTAAATGTTAATGACATCCATTTGAGATCTGGAACCACTTTACCTGCTCCAAAACTGCTTCTAATTACTGAAATACCAGATTCTCCCCTTGAAGAATCTACTGCACCTGCTGATCCTACTGAGCAAATGCCTATACCTGATATAGTTTCTAAGGAGTCTATTTTGCAAAGTCAAAACAAACCACCTTTTCCTCAGAGGTTGCAAAGTACTACATTTAAATTCATGGAAAAACCCACTTTTGACATTCTGGATCAGCTCAAAAATGTACAAATTCAAATCCCCTTATTTCAGGCTATTAAAGATGTTCCCATTTTTGGAAAAGCTATTAAAGAGGCATGTTTGAAGAAGCCTGGACGAAAGAAAAAGGATCCCCAAACAATTCATGTCTTAGGGAAATTGGCTGATATAATGTTGGGAAATGTAGTCATCCCAAAGTATATTGACCCTAGAAGTCCTGTAGTGCAAATACATATAAATGGCCAAATTGTAAAAAATGTTTTGATTGACTTAGGTGCTGCCATTAATGTCATGACAAAGCATACTATGGACTCCTTGAACATTTCAAATATTAGGTCTACACCCACAGTTCTGCAGCTTGCAGATAGCTCCACAGTTAAACCTGATGGGATGGTGGAAGATGTAATTGTCACTCTTAAATTTTGGGAGTATCCAGCTGATTTCATAATATTATCAATTAAGGAAACTTTAGGAGGGTATCCAGTTATCCTTGGTAGACCATGGTTAGCAACTAATGGTACTTTTATAGGATGCCGTTCTGGAGATATGACCATTTCTGATGGACAATCCACAAAAAAATTGGCTCTATATCTGCCTGCTAGACCTCAACCAAATTTGTCCCAACCTGTTTGGCTAGATGAGGGAGAAGAAACTAAAGAAGCCAATTCTTTGAATCAATTAATGATGCTTCAAAATGATCCATTCTCATAACTTCAGAGTGAGGATGCTTTATTTTTTCAAATTCTACAGTACAACTCTGATACGGGTAGTTCATCTGATCTAAGTGGTAGTCATCTACAATATTTCCTGCAACAACCAAGTTCTAAGAGTTCACTGCCTAAACTTTTAGCAATTTTTAATAACTTGCTTCCACAAGAGGTACAAACATCACCTGTAGATTCTATGAGTAATCTCACTAAGTAGATAGAATTGTCTCCAGGTCACTATTTGAATATCAATAGCAAGCTGTCACAATCTCAACAGGCTATCTTATTAAAAATGCTACAAGATCAGCATAAAGCTTTTGCATGGGAATATGGGGACATGCAAGGAATAGATCCTCGAGTTTGTACTCATAGGATATATATCAAAGAAGATTGTTTACCAGTTAGGCAACCTCAAAGAAGAGTAAATCCAACACTTAGAGAAATAGTTAAAAGTGAGCTTAAAAAATTGTTTGATGCTGGTTTTATTTATCCAATCTCTAACAGTCAATGGGTTTCTCCATTAATTATTGTTCCCAAGAAAGGTGGAAAATGGAGAGTGTGTGTAGATTACAAAGAGTTGAACACTGCCACTAAAAAAGATCACTTTCCACTACCATTTGTAGACTAAGTACTGGACTCACTTTCTGGCAAAAGATATTTTTCCTTTTTGGATGGTTACAGTGGGTAAAATCAGATAAAAATTTCCTTTGAAGATCAAGATAAGACCACTTTTTCCTATTCATGAGGAACATTTGCTTATTCGGTCTTGCCTTTTGGTCTATGCAATGCGCCAACAACATTTCAGAGAGCAGTAATTAGTATCTTTGCTGATATATCTCATGATTGTATGGAGATTTATATGGATGATTTCACTACCTATGGAGTCACATTTGAAGAAGCACTAGTGAATTTAGAAAAAAAAGTATTGAAAAAGTGCAGAGAGCAAAATTTGTCTCTAAATAGTGAAAAGTGTTTTCTAATAATGGAAGAAGGTATTGTTCTAGGTCATCATATTTCAAAGAATGGAATTCAGGTCGACCCTGCTAAAATTGAAGTTATTCTGAATTTACAAACTCCTGCAAAATAAAAATATGTCAGAAGTTTCCTTGGCCATGCAGGGTATTATAGAAGGTTTATAAAAGATTTCAGTAAAATTGCCAGTCCACTTTATACTTTGTTAACTAAAGATTTTCAATTCGAGTGGACAAAGACCTGTGAAAAATATTTCCTGCAACTAAAGGACTTGCTTACTCAAGCCCCTATTCTTCAAGGTCCAAAATGGAATTTTCCTTTTCACATACATGTTGATGCCTTTGATTTTGGTATAGGAGCAGTTTTAAGTCAAAAAGAAAATTCAATTGAGCATGCTATCTACTTTATCAGCAAGAACCTTCAAGGTCCTGAGCTCAACTATACTATTACAGAAAAGGAATTGCTCGCAATAGTGTATGCTTTGAATAAATTTAGGCATTATCTCATAGGTTATTAGATATTCATCCATACTGACCATGCAACAATGAAGTGTCTGATGAACAAACCTGCCATTTATGGTAGATTGGCAAGATGGCTCATATTGTTACAGGAATTTGACATTACAATAATTGACAAACCAGGAAGCGCTAATGTTGTAGCTGACTTTTTATCAAGACTTCAATTAACTGCACCTATTGAACACGAGGTCATTAATGATAGGTTCCTAGATGAACACTTGTTTTCCATTGCTATACATACACCATGGTATGCAGACATTTCCAATTATCTAGCAGCAAGCAGAATACCAGCCCACTTTTCTCCAAAAGAAAAGAAATTATTAATAGAGAAAAGTTTTAGCTTTTCATGGATTGCAAATTGTTTGTTTTATACTGAACCTGATCAAGTGATGCGAAGATGTGTAAGAGAAGATGAGACTTATGATATCTTGCATGCTTGCCATGATGAACCATGTGGGGGATATTTTACAGCAAAAACAATATCAATGAAGATACTTACAACAGGGTACTACTGGCCAACATTACACAAGGATGTTGTGGCCTATACAAGGAAATGTGACAGATGCTGATGTATGGGAAGACCAACCAAGTCAGATGAAATGCCACTATATCCACAGGTAATAGTCACCCCTTTTGATAAATGGGGAATGGATTTTGTGGGACCAATTGATCCACCATCAAATGGCAAGTCATACATTCTAGTTTGGATGGACTACATAACAAAGTGGGTTGAGGTAAAAGTTATGACTCATGCTCAAGATAACAAGGTTACTGAATTTCTGTATAAATTTTTTTTACTAGATTTGGAGTTCCCAGAGAGCTTGTAACTGATCAGGGAGCTCAATTCACATCGAATCTGATCACTGCACTAATAAATGAATATAAGATCAAACATAGGAAGTCCAGCCCCTATCACCCTCAAGCCAATGGTCAGGCGGAGGTAACAAATAGAGAAATTGAGGTGATCCTAATAAAGACAGTGCAACTCCATAGAAAAGATTGGAGCAATCAACTTCTTGAAGCAGTTTGGGCCTACAAAACTACATGGAAGACAACAACTAGGTTTACACCTTTTGAGCTACTTTATGGGAAAACAACCATGTTGCCCATAGAATTTGAGTACAAAACTTTGAGGACAACTCTTGAACTCAATATGGAAATATCTGAAGCACAGAAGGACCGTCTCGTATAGCTAAATGCTTTGGAAAAAATGAGAAAAGCAGCCCTGCAGCACATAGAAGCAATCCAACAGCAAAGGAAGGAATGGCATGATCAACACATCAAAACCAGGAAATTTTTTGCTGGTGATTGGGCTCTATTATATGATTCTAGATATCAAGAAAACCAAGGTAAGCTCACAACACGCTGGCTTGGCACCTATGAAGTTGAGAATGTATTTGACAATGGAGCTGTACAACTGGTGACAATTGATCCAGTCCGTTTCAAATTGCTAGTTAATGGCCACCAACTTCGGTTGTACCATAAACCAGTTTCAAAAGAAGAATTCATGTAGCAATTCGTTAAGGTTCCTCCCGTTACTCTTCCTGTAGCCGAAGGCTTTAGCCTTTCTCCTGCAGCTTTAACGTAATTCTAAAAAAAATATGCTCATAATAAAGGTTTTCTTTTTAAAAGGAAACCCCTTTTTCTCCATTCTTATTTGTCACCCCATCTCACTTCTTTATCTTCCATTCCATCCATCCATTCCATCCATTCATCTCGTCCACCCACATCACCCATCCACTTCATCCATCTGCATCACCCTTAATTAAGATATCATTCCCAACTATCAACTCATGCAAACATCGTCATCTTTCTTCACATGTACATGCAAATATCAAAGGTACGCCATATCTTTTGTTATCGCATATTTGATTTATTTTATTCTATTCATTTAATGCTATGATAGTACCAGTCATTATTACCCAATCTCCGCCTATTCTTTAGTACATGTGAGGACACATGTCATACTCTAAGTAGGGGGCGGGGTAATCCACCTTTTAAAACCTGTCTTTTTGCCGCTGTCATAACTGCGCAAATAACCTTTCTTTATTATTTTTCTGGTACTTTCCAAATATGATCGCATATCCTTCTTTATTGCATATTTTTTTTGTAAATTACAATTAAAACTGCTTGTTCAAAAAGTTTATTTTTGGAAAAGAAAGAAATGTGACGGACGACAGAAGAAAAACCAGAGCAAAAAGCGAAATAGACAATTTGAATTTTCAGCAAGGAATTGAGTTCAGCTAGGGAAAAAATGTGAACATGGGTGGTCAGCTGGTGCAACATGAGCATGTAGCTCATGAATTATTATTGCAAAATCCTCAAACAGTCCATGCATTCAGCATCTGTGGATGGTTAAACTATTTCTTGAGTTTAAATGCTTTTGATGAGGAGGCTGCCGGAAAATTTTTGAGAACCCTTTCTAAAGGGGAAACCACTGTATGGAGTCTAATGGTTGTTGCAACTGTTACTGAAGTAACCGGGCTTCCAGCTGTTGGAGAAAAATTTTCTTTAGATGCTGCCGCTGCAAGGGTTGAGTTTTCAATGCCCACTGATGGACCTTTGGAAGTCTCTGAGCAAAGATGCAAGTGGGTATCATTTCCTCCTCCTTATTCAGAATGCGTCGCTTACATAATCAAGTATTTAACCTGTGAAGGCCGTTTCTCCTACCTGCATTCATATCATTTCAAATTATTAAGTCATATGAGGCATGGGTTAGTTGTAAATATTTTAAATTTCCTATTAAAATTTCTACAAGAAAGTGCCCATGGAACCCAACAAAGGAAAGATAATTCTGTTGCTCACCACGGCCTTATCAAATTATTGATTGAACGCTCTTTGAAAGATGTCTCACCTCTTTCCTGGCAATAATTCGTTGCCCAAAAGAGCTTGCAAATTCCACAACCCCCTAAGGTACTTACCCAAAGGCCTTAGAAAAAGAAGAAAGAAATTACATCTACCAGTAGAACAGGGCAAGGGTCATCTACTCCTGTAGCACCTGGTCCTGCAGCTCCCCCACCGGAATCCTCTGCTCGGGTACAAACTAGGTCTGCCACTAGGAGAGAGAAGGGAAAAACAAAGGCAGGTGAGTCGTCTGGGGCAGAACAAACCCCAGAGTCTAACCTTCATTCTCAAAAAAGACAATGCTCTTCTCCTACAACACCTTCCCCTACAGCCATCTCTCCTACAGCAACACCTATTGCTAACACCAATTCACCATCATCATCTGGCAGGGCAGAGCCCTCTAAGCAGACCAAAAAAAGGAAGGCTACCAGAACATCTCCTGCAGCCGCACCAGTGACAAGAAGAGTTTCCACAAGAAAAAAATATAAGACCTTCCCTATTTCACCTCAACCAGAGGTTATTGTAATTTCAGAAAGATTTATAGGGTCTGAATTTGATGTTTCTCATAATGTGTCTGAAAATGCTACACAGAGTTCATTTGTTCCTGAAGAGGAACAAGTTGAGACAAAGGAAATGGAGCATAATGAGCAAGGGTTACCAAATCTTGATGACTTGGCTACCGCACCTATGTAGTTTTCGGAGGAAGCACAATCTTCTCCACTACAGCAACAAGAATTCATCTTGCAGCAAGAGCAGGAACTAACTGAACAATTGAATGTGCCTAGTGAAGCTACATTTCACCCTGCAACTTGTAAAGCCATTGTTGTTTATAAGAAGATGTTTTTGATTGAGTTTCTAGAATATGTCAAAGCTAACTGGGAAACAGTTACATTGCAAACCCTGACTTTCTAGCACATAGCCCAGACTGACATGCAACAAAGTCTATGGGAGGTAGAAAGGAAGAAACTGAAAAAAGAAATTGAAAGTCAAAAGCAAGAAATTGTTGAGTTGAAAGCAAAAATGGATGAAATGTTAAAAGTAACTGGTTAGATTATGGAATGCAGACCACCACCCAGAGTTTATGCTTTGTGCCTTAAGGAACAATTTTTATGGTTCCAACTAATGAGAATTTCCAGAAATCAAGGTCCTATACTTCACACTGCTGAAAAATTTTACGAGGCATACCAGGTAGCCCCTAATTGGTTAAGAAATTTTCTGTGTGAATTTTATTTACATGGCTTCTTAATTCCATCTGAAACAGAATGGAACCCTCTTCTGTATATTGGTGATATCCATTTGAGATCATTTGTCATGGGCAGCAAATGAAGCGAATTATGGCAGGCAATGGGAAATATATGAGGAAGTTGAGAGAAATGAGCCTGTTCCATTACGCTCTCAAAGTTCAAACCCCCATGCAATGTTGAAAGACTGGTTTGCTCTGACATATGGCATTAATAATAGTACTGCTAGAGAGAAGATATTTGATATCAGAAAACAGGTATATGATGAATTTCAGGAACAATCATATTCATTTTGGAGACTGACATACACCAGAAGTGAGAAAAGGTGGGAAAGATTAACTATTGGACTAAGAAGATCCGAACCTCACAATCCCCTAAATTTCATAGCAACTCTTAAATAATCAAGCAGATATATACAGTTGGGACTTCAATAGAGATTTGAACTGTGGTTGCCATTGACATTTAGACCTCCTATGCTAATGTGGCCCCTTTATCCTTATCAAGCTACCAATCTTAATGATGACTTAGAAGACCGTAGGTATGAAAGGTGCTAGACTTTCAGAGGATTTTATTACAGGTTTGGAACTCCATTTTAGAGTCATGCAACAACCATTGACTTCAGAGAAACCACCAGGAAAGTTAATGCTGGAGGACCAGCATTAGGCTAAGTAGGGGGCAGTGATGAGCCCAAAATATGCTCATAGTTTGGATATTATGATGAACTTTTAATGCCTTTACTTTTGTTATTCATGGTTGTTTAAAACTCTTTTGAAACCTTTTATGGGGATATCCTGTAGCAAAAAATTTTCATATTCCTACAGCTTATTGTGTTGACTTGACTACATTTATTACCCCGTTGACTCCCTAAATGATTGGTATATTGCATATAGTTTTTGAATGATGAAATAGATTTAAATGTGTGATTAATGAATGGATATTGTGTATGTGCCATACACCTTTTCTTTCACATCTATTACCTTTTGTTTCACAGGTTGTTGAAGAATGATCGAGTCAAGCACAGCCGATCTCGGCCTTGCAGTAAAGTCCATTTCCTGCATGACTTCGAGGAAGCTCCGGCGAAGACTCTGACCGAAATCGTTGGGAAATATTTTTAATGACAGTCAATCTAGAAAAAGTGGAGCGCTAGATTCTCTCCGGATCGGGTTGAATGCATAAATTCATTTATAAAGTTTGTTCCTTGATTCTGGGATACACTTTACTTCCACGTCTTTCTTTGATAGGGTTAGTTAGTTAGTTGCTCTCCTGATTTTAAATAAAGTACTCCTCCTGCACGAGTGAGAGGGGAGATGATAGTTAGAGTAAGATAGAAGCATAGTGATAGAAAGATAGCAGATATCATGTAAGAGTCAATATGATAATGAAAAGCAGAATCTGTTTGACAAGAGAAAGTTCGTTGTTAGTTTATATCAACAAAGCAATGTATATCATTCTATTTTCATAAATAAAATTTGATGAAGTTCTGAGTTCAGCACCTACGTAATCAGTAGATGCTTGCTAAGGGGGCCCACTTAGTAAGTATCTGTAGGTAGTTAGTTAGTTGTTATTTTCTGTTGATCTTCAGTTAGCTTTCATCTTTGAAGTTTTCATACAAACTCAGTCTTGTATTGCTCCTGTAGCATAGGGAATCCATCCCTATGCCTGTTCCTGCAACATAAGGCCAGTTCTTAGTTTGTGTTTCAATCGTAGCTGTTATGGTATCTATTTTAATCAAATCATAGTTGAGTTAAAGAACTTTGCATTACCTTCTTGTAGCATAGATAGAATTCCTTCCAAGTATTTATTTCTGCTAAGTTTTGACCGAAACCAGTTCTTAGTGCATATATTGTGCTGCGCCATTTAAAGTATACGTCCCCTGGTTTGACAAGTAAATGAACGTCCATAGAGAGATATTAGTCACCTGTTGGAATTTCTAATTCCCAAGAAAGGTTTTACTGTGATTTTCATATCCTTTTGTGGGCGCGACCAGGCACCTCAATAGATTGTGGTTCGACATAATCATCCTCAGAGTCAGAAAAAACATGTTGCTCAGCCATATGGACATTGTACCTTTGTTTTGCAATATCATACTCATAACCTCCTTCCTCTGAAGATGAGTATCTCTCCTCAACATGGTGAGAAACATTTGAAGTCAAGTAAATTGTGTGATCCTCTCCACCATCTCCCATTAGCACTCCTTCTTCTTGCATTCTCTGAGCCACAACACAAAAATCAGGGGAGTGTGGTTTATCACAAACTTCACAAAAATAATTACTATTCACCATATATGTTCCCTTCTTCTTCAATGGATCAGGAGTTTCTTTGCTTCTAGGCCTATCCATCATAGGTTTCCCATCCTTCCAATTTGTGTTATAGGGTATATCATGCAACCTCGGCCTTGGCCTTTCATTCCTATATGTGTTCTCCTACTTATATTGATAATTATTGTTTTTTTGAGGAGTTCTAAGGTTATCTCTTTTATTCATTATCCCAGTAGCCTTTCTGTTATTCTCAATTGTTAATGCTATCTTTTGTGCTTCAGCTAAGTCCCTTGGGAACCTGTTTCTCAACTCATACCCTGTTTTAGGGTCGAATGCATTCAGGTAAACAGTTAATGCTACAGAGTCTGGTAACTTCGATCTAGGAGGTATTCTATTCTGTAATTTATTGAATCTTTTGTTAAAATCAAAGATTGAATCATTCTGACCTTTCTGAATTCACATTAATTCATGGAGAGCAGTGTCCGGTGCACTCAGATTCCTAAATTGTTTAAGGAATTGATCCTGAAATATGTGGAGAGAATAAATAGAAGCTATTGCTAAACTGTTGAACTAGTCCCTAGCTTCTTCAATAAGGGACATCATGAATAATCTCATATGCAAATCTTCAAAAGGTACATCCAAATCCTGAATGAAAGCATTGAAATTCCTTAAGTGATCCTCGGCTGTAATTGCATTAGTCCCTATGAACTTGGGTACTAAACCTCTCCAACTATTGTCCATTGGATATGGGTATAATTGAAACCTTGTTAGACCAAATTGTCTAATCATGGTTGTATATTGATAAGGAGGAGGATTTGGTTGGTGCTAATATTGGTACATAGGGTTATTGTACTGCATATTTTGCTGTGGCACATTACACTGACTAGGAGGTGGATAATTATTTGCATGTTGTGTGGGAACATACGGTGGATGATTTGGCTATCTATATTGATTCCCAATTTGATGGTGAGGATTCCTTGGTGGTTCAGAATACCCAACACCATGATTACCTTGTTTATGGGGTGGTACATATTTTGGGGGAAAACTAGATGTGTGAGGAATATTCTGAGCTTTCTGCAGTTTGAATTCTCTCATTGCTTGAATCATTTGCGCTTTTTCTTTCTCTTCCCTCTCCTTTTTCTGAGATTCATATCGTGCCCTGACTTCCTCATAACTCAAAGATTCATAATCTTCTTGATGAGTTTCTTGATTAGCAGGTCCATTCTGATTACCCTCCATTTTTTGGTCATATTCATATTGAATTCTGAGTCGTTCAGCTTCAAATTCGACATGGTTCTGAGGGTTGTAAAAAGGATTTCTCTGGTCTTCTGGGGTACAAGGTTCTTCTATTGAATTATCTTTCCATGTGTCAAAACATATCTCACCATATGATTTGTCTTTGTTTGTAAGGCACATATCCTCACTTTTCCCCTTACCTTTGTGAACCTTATCATCTTTATGTGTCCACTTACTATTTCCAGGAGGAGCTCCAGAATGACCTCCCCTAAATTGAGATCCTCTTCCATTCATATTGCAAAGTTTGATTAGAGTTGCCACTCACTTTCTTAAAAGTGAGAAAAAAATTGTAACTTATTGTTCCCAATGGAGTCTGTATGTAGAACTTCTGACTCTATGATTAAGGCACAAATTCTTTGTTATCCCCAGCAGAGTCACCAATTTGTTAGCTCTCAAAACTCAGGTTTGAACCATGAAAGGTTGCCAAGCTTTCACAACATTTTAGGGTAACAAAACAAGGTTTGAAACAATTAAACCTTCTACTCTCCAGGTGCTGCTAGACCTAGGCGGGTATACCTATAACAAATGAAGCAAACTTGACTATTGATCTTCCCTTCATGCCATGATTTGTCCATGATGGCATATTGAAATGGACAAAACAAAACAAATTTGGTATATATTGTATACCAACATTCAAAATTAAACCTTAATATGTTCAGTTAACAGATGTAAAAATTATATATGAAACTAATTGATTGAAATGGTGAGACTAGTGCCTTATATAATATTTGGAGTCAAATGAAATCTTAAACAATTGACTTCTTTCTAGAGGTCATTCAATTTTTTTGGCATATTTTGTTTATAACCAGTATAAACATGCAAGATTGTGATTATTAAGTTCTTCTTACTGATCTAAATGAAATTCCCTGATTACTGTGATTAATCAAAAGGATTTAATCCTTCCTTGAAAGAACCTATCAACCAATCACACAGATATGGAAAATACGTACTGATAAATGAAACATAAACTTGTTATGTTGATCTAAATAACCAAGCAACATCAATCTTAGAGACAACTCAAATAATTCTTTCAATAAGCACAACACAACAATTGACACCAAAATATGCCAGCAAATCAGATGATTTTCATTGATATCTCCATGACTTCAAAACATACATCAGAGTCTCATCCCTATGAAATGTGGTGTTCCACCGTCTTCTCTATTCTCTATCCTATTCTAATATATATCGGCATATTGTTTTGTTTTGAAAATAGATATTTATACATTGAGAATATGAAAGGTCACAACCTTTCGAAAATAGGAAACAACAATTACAAAACAAAAGAAAGAGAATAATTAAGCTCTATTTAGCCATAAGTGAGTCTTATTGAGATGGTCCAAATAATCCCAGTGCTCATATGTGTCTGCATCTTCAACAGCATTCCAGATTGTGATTTTCATCTTGACCATTTCCTCAATTTGCTTGCTCACTTCTTCCAATGTTGTATCCTCTGCAGAAGTCATCTTCATGATTTCATCCAATATTGTCTCATATTCATTGTTCCATATGGCAGCATCCTTCAATTCACCTTTATCATCAGAGAATGTGATCACAGTTTTCTTGGCAGTTGCAACTAACCCCTATTCATCCCCTTGCAATTCATTATAAAAATTTCGATGATGATTGATTATATGATTCACAGCTTCAAGTGCAGAACTGCTAGCCTCATCACTTTGAGCCAACTCATGAAACTTCTCCATGATTCGTCCATCCATCCTTGTGTGCTCCTTCAATGCGGCAAGAGTATGAGAGTATCTTCCCCACAATTTATTCAACCAGGATGTCAATTGATCCCGCCTCTTCTTGACAATTGCAGCAATTGCATCATACCTTCCCTGAGAATAAGAACTTGACCTTATCCATTGATCTTTTGCATGAGAGCTTTCTCCTTGAGTAATCATTTTGGTTGTCCCCATTGAAACACCAACCAAATCCTTGAGCCTATCATTTTCTCTCAGTAATTTTTCATTGTTTTCTTTGTACACTTCTCTTTCTTTTATCAATATTTGAATTTGTGCGTTATTCAACTTTGCAACATTTACCCCAATATCTGCAGCAGCAACAGGATCAGCTTCTCCAACTTTTAGAGTCAAAACATGGCCAAATTCCTTCTCTGCATCAAGTACCACTAATTTCCCGTGGGGTGGGTACAAAGCCCATAGCAACATTGATCCCTCATTTGTATTATACTTGGAGCCTGTATACACTTCTGTCACCCTTTCCTTGTCAAGCTTGTGAGTAGCATTACTGTCCTTCAAGAAACTGTCAAAGACCAATGCAAAGTTCAAATCTAAACCAGGAAAGATCATGACACCAACATCCTCCAATATTTTCCTCCCCAATTCAATAGTCATACTTGTCATTTCATCATCCACACATCTTCTCAATTGAGCAAGTAATTGTTCCTCATTTCTAGATGTAACATCATCAACATTCTCCCTTATCTCCTTCCCCTTTTGCTTGTACAAAAATGCCTTGAACTCTAGGGAATGTATAAGGTCATGATCAGAAACAAATGACCTATACTCCATGTGCCTTGTATCAACATCAACACTTTCAATACTTTGTTCTCTAATTGGGCAGACATATTGCTGAGTCCTCATTCTGGATACCTTTTCTGTTCTACCCTGTGGCACATTAGTTCTTGGTGTTTCCTCATCTCCAAAAGATAATAGCTTAATATCTTGTAGCCCCTGGTTATACCTTTCAACTACCATTTCTGGTTCATCTTCATCCAGATTTCTGATCATATCATCAAAAGGATAGGGTACATGCTAATACCCTCCAAAGTTAATCCTTTCCTTGGCTGAATTGATATACCCCTTAGGGTCAAAGTTTTTCCTAATTGGTCCTCTTTTCATATTATAATGCAATAATCTGTCAAGGACTGAGTTATATCCCTCTTTAGCCAACACAGTGAAATCACCAAAACACAAAGTACTAGGCATAAAAGCCTACTTCCCAAAAGAACTGAAATGCATCACACTACAGTAATCCATTTGTCTAACAATTTCTAAATATGCAACCCTATTTGGAACTGTCCTTGGCAGAATGAGAGGAGCATCTTCAAATCCATATACTCTGATTACTGTAGCTCCCTCCAAACAATACCAGTCTCCCTAGTTATGGTCAATTGGCCCATTGAAGTCTTTAGGCCGAAGGAATCTTTTGATCTCATTAATCAATGAATAGTTACAAGGATAATGATACAATCTATACAATGTCTTTACAAAATACTCCTCAAAATGAATAAAACTAGAACCAGCAAACCTGCTATCCCAAATGGCAGTCCACAACTGAATAGGCAATGCTTCACCTTCCTTACCAGTATGAGAAATTCTCATTTCTAGAGGCCATTCCCCTAGCTCTTGTCCAAAATATAGCACTAAATACATCAACAATGAATAGTTTTTGAGATGAACAATAGAAGCTCCACTATTTATAGCCATCAATCCTGAATCAAGCTCCTTAGAAATATATGAAGCATAATCAAATGGCCTAGAGTTATGATATTGAATATCCGTTGTGATCACCATTGGCACCATGGACATGAATTCTGGAGCATCCATCCCTAACACCTGACACATTGAAAAATATGTGTACTTCATATAGGGTTCAAACAAATCTACATGATAAGGAGGCCCTTCACTATCTTCCAGAGGTACTAGCTTGTTACCCTCTTTAACCCTATGAATTGGTAACCACCAACCCTTGTAACTTGTATACAGTCTTGAAAATTCCTTCTGCAACTCCTCACAATTGATTTCCTCATTGCAAAACCCTTCCAGTTTGAAAACCTCACTAATTGCTTCTTTTGACACATGTATTTGTGGTTATCCAGAAGGATCACATATTGATTTATGTTTTGGATCATAATGATTGGCAAGCAATTTTACCAATTATGTATTTACAAATACATTAGGGCACACCAATTTCCCTACATTCAACTTCCATGGATTACATACTGGCTCAAAATGGTTTCTCCTATGGTAGTGGAAATTGAAGAGCTCATACCCTCTTACAATAGTCCAAACATCACCTATGAACTTGCATTTATCATCCAGCTTATCAACTTCTGCCCTAAGCTATGCGGACCTTCTAGCCTTAGGCCCTGAACCAAGTAATTGATCAATGAGGTCTTGGTTCAACCTCCTTTTAGTGCCTCCATGCTCTGTATTAGTCTTTTGTTTCTTTCCCTTCGACTGACTACTTTCAACAAGCTTTCTACCCTTACCCTTTCCAAAACCAGAAGACTCCATTTTCAAACTTATAGAATCAAAATATGAAAAGCAACGAAGCAATTACTTACAGTGTTCTGTTCAAGCTCCTAAGACTTAAAAATGTCTCGGTTCTCTGTTTAGCACACCAATTCACCAGCAATCAATTCGCAAATGAGGAATTAATTAAAACATTACTATTTTATCCCATCACATAATTAATGAAGCACGAATGAAGCCTCCTTTGAAACTGGCACTATCATGTCAAATGTACTGTCGATGAGAAAATTTCAAATCTGGGATGAAATCCCTTTTTAACGTTTATTTCACCATTCACCATGACAATCTACAGATATACTGACACCTGGAATCAACTTGATGACTCATGCTTCTGTTTTCATGTCTCTGTAACAATTCCAAGTTGGGGAGATGTCACATAGACTTCATGGTGCTATACCGATATATATTCTTCAAAGAAATTTCCAATCGCTGAGACATTAATGTTCTCACACTGACTGAAATCCTTTATATTTATGTTCTTCGTTATAACCTACAGATTTTAGGGAGACCTCTCGCAAACTTCATACTGTTTCACCGAAAGTCTTCATTTACATTGGGTCACCAAGATAAAACTGTACTCTTGTCGATGTAGTCTTCATTATACCTGCTTCGCTGTGACTTTCAAAGTCGGGGAGATGTTATGTAGATATCATTGTGTCTTACCGATATGTACTTTTCAGTGTATTTTCCATTCGCTAAGACAAAAACACCCCTTTCACCAATGAATTATCATTTCAGTGTATCCACCAAGTTCTCTCACCGAAGAAATAAACCCAACCAATGAAACAATACCTTTGGCAAGACAATGAACCTTCGGGAAGACTCATACCGACATCAAATGTCTTACCGAAATCATTCCTCCAAATTACTCCTATTCAACAAAACTCACCCCAAACCATCTGTCAGTATAATATTCATACTTTGGTGAAACTTATGCCAAAAAGTTCCTCTCCCAGCGATGCATATCTCCATCGGCATAAGATTTGAATCGACAAGACTCTATAGCTTCTCACCAAAAGCTTTTAATACCCTTGAAGTTGTTTCGGCTAAACAATAGCCGCTTTGCTAGGACCTTCCCGGATGCACATAAGTCTTACTAAAACATTCATTTGCAAAACAATTGGTATGACATATTGTATTCACCCCGACATTACACCGATGCCCCCGCATATGCCGATATATATTTTATAGATTTCTATCAACTAGAAAATATAGTTCACTGAAACATTATCCCAAACACCTTTAGCTTGAGCGATATACTCCCACATGCACCGGTCGGAAAAACACAATGTATTGACTATGACTTTACTTCGACAATGACTCCCTTTGCCGAAATAACTCCTTTTGTTGCTGAAATAACTCTTTTTTCGTCGAAATAGAAAATTGTCCTACCGATAGTCTACAACAAACACACATTAGTGAAAAAAAAAGTCAGGGAGACTTGTACCATGTCTTGTCGATTCAGGTCTTTTAGTGAAAAATGAAGAACTTGATGGATTCAATGGATTTTATGACAGAAAATAAGTAAGACAAAACAAAGAGGGACTTTTATGCTTATGATGAGGACTCAATGCTTGAACTCTTGAATACAATAGACTGTAAAAAATTCAAAATTTTACAGTTCTAACAAGGCCTTCAACATAGAGGACATCATTAGTGTTGTCCTTACCAGCAAGACAAATAGATCCTTGGCCACAAATCACACCAGCATTGTTGTCTCCAAATCTTACAGCCCCACCGTCATACTTCTCTAGACTTGAACAAATTTGCTTTTATCACTAGTCATATGATGTGAGCATCCACTATCAATGACCCATTCATATTTTTCTTCAACTTGAGTTGCAAGAGATTTTTCATCTTTAGTAGATTCAATAGCCACAAGATTATTTTGAATGGTAGCAATGAAATCCCAATCATCTTCTTTTTCATTTTCCTTATCAGACCCATCATCAGTCACTGCTTCTTCAGCAAAGTAGCATCTCTTTGGGAATCTAGAATTCTTAAGCTTAGATCTAGGAACTCTTTCAGGACATCTTGATGAAAAATGACCTATTTTACTGTATGAAAAACATTTAATAGGTAATACATATTCATACTTACCTTTTCCTTTTCCTACTTTCTTTGCAATCAATGCTTCCAATTCTTCTACCTCTCTTTCTTTATCTTCAAGCTATTTCAGTTCTTCATCATACTTGGATACCTTCTTGGAACTCTCTCCTGGACTATATCTTTGTCTATTACTTTTGGATATAGTAGCCTTGAATATAGATCCAGTCTTCGGTGTATATTCACCAAATTCACTTATCTCAAAAGCAACTAGCTTCCCGATCAGCGTATCTCTTGTCATCTTGTTTACTGATCTGAATTCTTCTATAGAATGAACCTTCATTTTGTAGGAGGGAGGAAAGGATCTGAGTAATTTAGCCACAATTTCATCCTCATCCACAAAACCACCAACACATTTAATACCCATCACTATCTCATTTACTCTCTACATAAAAGAAGTGATATTTTCATCTTCACCCATCTTCAGATTTTCACACTTGCCTTTCAAGTTTTGTAGCTTAGCCATCTTCACCTGTGCATCTCCTTCATACAAAGTTTCCAGTTTCATCCAAATCTCATGAGCTATCTGCAAACCTATCACATTAGCCATCTCCGAATCTGTCAAGGCACTCACCAAAGCTTCAATAGCCCTAATATTACTTTCAACATCTTTGATCTCATCAGCAGTAGAGGGGCCATCCTAAGGAATAGTATATGGATCTCTTGTGATCTTCTAGAAGGATTCACCAATACACCTTAAATGACATTGCATCCTAATCTTCCATAGTGAATAGTTAGCACCATCAAATCTAGGATTGTCCTTCTTGAATGTTTCCATCTTGGATCAACTCAAACTATTAGACTTCTTTAGAGGAACTAGCTCTGATACCAATTGTTGGAAAAAAAAGGACAGACAACTGAGAGGGGGGGTGGATTAGTTTCCTTAGAAATTTAAACTTTTCTAACTTAACTTAATCTTAATCTCATATCTAATGAATACACAATTAACCACAAGCAATTAACACAACAGAGAGACAAATAACACCAATTTTTTTCTGTGGAAATCCTATTAGGGGGAAAACCACGGTGGATGTTAGTCCACAATATTATACTCTATTAGAAGTATAAAAACAAATAATAAGAGGAATGCATATGCATTCAGGCACACTGCCTAGAGCTCAGTGCTCAATTACAAAAGAGGACTCACTATCCAACAATAGAGTCTGGATTAAGACCATCTAAGATGTGAACTGAGAAAATAACTTCTTCACAAGCCTGATTACAGTTCCAATTAAGCTCAACACTTCTTCACCCTTCACACAATATTCTTCACACCCTACTCTTCAATCGAATGATATTCACACATACACACGCAGGAGCACATGAAGCATCTTCTACATCAATGAACTAATCACCCTTATATATCCACTACATGAGATTCCATCACTACTTCGTCGGTGAAGAAAATAAAATATATTTGCAAATGTCAGCTCAAATTTACAAATAAAATTTTAATGCGAATCAACCAAGGTTAGCCACAACATAGTGGAGACCCAAATTAGCATCTCCAATGCGAAAAGACTTTAATTAATTTCACCTCAAAGATCCACAACATGCTACCAACAACATGTTGGCCAGATACATGAAAAACAAAACATGCACAAGAAAAGATCTTCATCCATGAGCTGAATGATTAATGTGGACACACCACAAAGATAGAGAATGATCTAGAGACATCTAAGAGCACCAAAAAACAATAGAGAAGCATATGCAACAACTGAGATAACCAGAATCATACAATCTCCATTCAATAATATTGACAGAGACCAGCAAAGCACTGTTAGACCACAACATACTCAAAATTTCACGCGAACCTCTGAAACTTCCGATAGATGATCTAGATAAATTCAAAAATAAACCCTTAAATCCACATCACCTAATCTTCAACGTATAGAATAGGACACCATCATAACCTGAACAGTTCCAATAAGAACACAAAACACTTTCTCTTACAATTTTCTCAATATCCTTGACATATATAGCAATTAATACACCAAATGCTAATAGTGTTGACATCAATGACAACCACATATCAGCAACCATATCCACAACATCCAACAGAGGAATCATGTCCTGATGTGATGCATATTTTTTTGTAATTTTTTTTCCAAGTAAATAATTAATTATGAATTTTTTATTACAAATTTAAAAAAATATAAAAACTCGCATGTTTAACCACCTTAACTTGGTTAAAAATTCATGAAATTCTTTTTTTGTTTAAATCCTATAGTATACGAAGCATAGAATGTGACACTTGTTTTGGATTGAAAAAATGTGATACCATTTGAAAGCTATAGATGCTTTTTAATCAACCTATCAATCAGGACTTTAGTCGTAATTCAAATAGAAAATGAATAATAATTATTTATTAAATTGAAATTAAAGCATAATTTATATTGGTGGAAAGCTAAGAATCTCCTTTAAAAACCCTTTTTCGTTTCATCAATTTTGGGTTAAAAAAAGTCATTAGCCACATACCATACACATACCCATCATATTGCCACTTTTTGGCCCATCAAGATCCTACACATACCCAAATCAGTTAATTCAATTTGATGTGTATGTGTGAGTGTTCAATATGTGTTGATGTGTGTGCGAATATCAAAAGAGCAGTTGAGTGATTTTTAGTTGTGCAAAAGAGGATTTTGTGAAGCGAATTAAGGTAGAGCAGAACAAAGTGCAAAATCAAATAGAAGGTCTAGAATCTGATCTATGAGCCTAACTAGCACTGTAATTAGGCATTTGTAGATGCTATCTTCTTAGTTCAACCTTTTGGTGTAATCCAAATCTTTTTTAAGGCAATGAGCCTTCCTGATTTTGAGCAGTGGGCTCTAGGTAGTGTGCCTGAATGCAAGTGCATTCCCATTTTGTAAAACACTTATATTTGAGTACTCAAATTGTGGATTGACCTCCACCGTGGTTTTTCCCCTAACAGGGTTTCCACATAAAATTCCTCGTGTTATGGCTTATCGTTTTATGTTCATGCATCTTTCTTTTGATTTAATGTTATATACACTTGAAAGATTAGTTTAATAAAGTCAAAAAATGCACAACACTGATTCACCCCCCTCTTAGTGTTGCTTGAGTCCAACATAAAGTACATTGATGAGTCATCATTCTCTTCACATGTGGAAAATGTTAATGAAGAGAAGGAGTGAGAAAATTGAGCATGAGATGCGTGTTTTTCATTCCAAACTAAAAATTTACAAGCTAAAAAGGGAAAGTTTCTTGATTTCATGCAAGATATAGAGTATCAATTTTTTTATTTTTTCTATTTGATAACAATATAAATTGTAATAACACTTGGTATAACAAAGTTCAAAGTGAAGACATGGTTGAAGATGCAAAAAATTTTAGAGGAGAAGAAAATCAAGAAATGGACACAACCATTCATGGAACATAACATAGTAAAGAAGATTTAACCATGAACTGAGAGTGAGAAAAGGTAGAGTATTAATGAACTAGCGAAAGTGTGTGTAATCGACCTTTAATGAGGTTGTTTTCATACATATGAGCCAATTTATTAGTAAGTACACCTTTGAATTTACATTTGTTAAATGCAAAAAAATTAAAGAAATTCATTGTTATAGTAGGACATTTGAAATTTATTCTAATGAATTTAAGGATAAATCTGCTGTAATTCATACCAAAACAACAATACAAATAGTTATTGAGCTTAAAATAAATTGCTTTGTTAGGGTTAGTCGTTTGTTAGGGTAAATTTTGGTTAGTTAGGGTTAGTTTTCTTTTGTAGGGTTTGTTTTCTTTTTCTTGTCTTTCTTTTTTCTATTTGGCCCTTCGCATTAGCAAATCATGCTTAACTTATCATACACATGAGAGCTAATTCAGACATTTTATAACATTGTTCTATGAAATGTAAAATGATAAAACCATACATAGTAAATAAATACTTAAAATGTACAATAAAGCTATATATATATATATGTTTATATCACATATATACATGGAAGTATCTTGAAATTCTCATTGTAAGAGGATTAAAAAAATGAGGGAGTTGAGCTATAGAGAAGATTGGCCATTCAGTCAATCTAGGATGCGTCATCCATCAAGGCTAAATACCCTACGTAGGAAATTTCTTGGTGAGCTTCAAAGTCAAGAGTATCGAGGCTAGTCAGGAATAGCTAGAGTGTAACTACTTCCCCATCTTCTATGAACTAAGGAATATCATCCATGGAAGGGATTCCAATGGTTGGATGTGCAAAAAACAAAACAACATCCAAATTCTCC
>VDFB02268082.1:0-51144 GCA_007258455.2 Sequoia sempervirens | reverse complement strand
ATCCATCACCTCCTTCATCTTGGTACTATAAGGTGTGAAATTCATTGCAACCTAGTTGGCCTTCCTTTCAAATGATTCCAAAAACATGCTAGTATTAATTATTTTATCCATGCTATTTACCAGCAAGTCATGATTTGAATCATCACAAATTAATTTAATTTGTTCATTAATAACCTCCTCTGCCTTTTCCTGCAATTGCTGCAATGTCTAAACATTTCCACTTGTATTCATTATATCTGGCAGGAAAGTGTCATCCTAATCATCAAAATTCTTTATTAATTCCCTAATTTTCTTACTCAGATCATCAGGCAAGGCCTAGAATCCCTTCAATGATTTCAAAAAAAATTGAGTAGGCTTTAATGATTGGGGCCTATTATTCACATCAAACCTAGAAGCCTTCAACATAATGTCTAAATCAGTGGCCCTAGGGATCCATTTTTCAATCAGGGGCATAATCACCTCCTTGTCTCTGTTAATATTTTGAATTCCCTCCAAGAATAAAGAATACAAAGAATGTTCAACTGACAGCTTAGAATCAATCTTTTCATTTAAATGCCTTATAACGGTGTCTACCACCTCATTGTGCTTGGCCATAGCATTATCCTCACTCACCCTTAGGGCAGCCTATAATTCTGTAACTTTGTTTATCATCTGCTCTTTGGTAAGATCTGTAGAAAGCCCAACCTCTTCTTCAACTGGCCCTGGTGTAGGGCTATCAACAGCTGTCTGAATTGGGGATCCAGGAATAGAAATGATTGGAACGACAGGGGGTAATGACCTTGAAGTAGTAGGTATTGCTCTAGCAGCAGCGACATTGAAAGATTCTCCCACCTGCCCATATCTCAGCCTATCTACTTCAGATTGCAACTCAACATTTCTTTGTTGTATCCTACTATACTCCCCAATCATTGTGTTATATTTCTCCATCAAGCTTTTCTTCTCAGCCTCATCTCTTTTAGCTATTTTCTGGGCCAATTTGGCCACATTCAGTGTTAAGCTTGTGGCCTCTATTGTTGAGGTTTCAAAGACTTTCTTGATGATGAGCCCACCCCTTAAATTTGGACTGAGATCAGCTACATTTGGTTTTCTTCCCTGAGGTGTTAAAGCCCATATCGCCAAAGTTTCATACTCCTAACTAAAGGTAGAGTCTTGTAGTGCTGCATTGACTTCCTCCTCACTGCCTTGCATAGGATGCTTTGATTGCATGATAGCATTAAAAGCTACAACATCAACAATGTCCTATTCAGGGAGAAGTAGGACACTAACTTGAGACACAATTTTCCTTCCTTCATCAGGGGTGAGGTTCTTGAACTGCTCTATTAGCTCGGTTTTGACCTCATCATTTTCTTGATCAGACCTGTCAGGCCTTGTTTCTCTTCTTTCCTTGCATTTGTCTTGATATTCCTGAAGTTTCAACCTCCAAACCAACTGCAAGAACACAAGAGTCTTCACAAAGGCATCATATCTAGAAATGCCTTGTAGGCCACCATCCTTGCATCCTGAACATTCTATCCTTTTATATCTATATCAGTCAACACCAATTGTGCTGACTTAGGAGGTGAAGGGGTGCCAACTTGCATGTCTTGATCGGTGACAATTATTTCATCCACCTAAGTGTCTTGTGGTTCCTCAATTCTTTGCCTCTTAGGGCTTGGCTCTGGTGGCGGCTCCATAGGGTCATCCCGAGGTGGTGAATCAAGATCCACAATCTTTATTCCTCTAGGCTTTCTAATCCCTTGGCCAGATTGTGATGAGGCTTTCATTATTTGTTTACCTTTTCTGTCTCCAACCTCTTCATCACTGCTATTATCTCTTTTTCTTCTGTATAAGGGCCTATCAATTGGTGGCTGACAAATTGGCCTTTCTTCCACAGGCCTCACCTCCAATCCCTGGATTTTCAAATCTACCTCCAAGTTTATCTTCTTGGTTCTCAGGGTGCTCATGATTTCTCTGAAATTACTCATCAGGAAATCAATTCTTTTGTGAAATGGAGTGAACTCCATTAATGGATCATACTTCGGATCCAACTTATGCACTAGGGCCAACAATTTCTCATAGGCAATCCATTTTTCTTTATTCAATTCTTGCCTACCCAAATCAAATTCATTCCTAATCAAATCTTCAGGAAAGTTGAAAACATGGGAAAATTTCCACCCTTGATTCTTTGTCTAAATAGAGCAAAGAATCCCTCAGGATCATGCTGCCTTACGGATCCATTCTTCAAATGGTAATCATCAAAAAATTGATCAAAATGAACCCATCCACCCTTGGAAAATACAAAATCTGAGACAATAGTATAATCAGGGAACAAAGTCCCTTTTCCTCTTCCTGTCAGGTTATCTTCATGGATGCATCCCAGCTGCCACAAAACCTTTGCAAATCCCATTCTTGATGGTACATTGTATGGAAGAATATGGGGGGTTCCTTGGAAACCATAAACCCTTAAGATAGTGCTTATAGGGTATGGAATGATGTCACCCCAATTATGACATACTTTTAACTCAGGCCTTCTTGCTTTGGGCCAGAGGAAATCATGCAAATCCTCAAGAATTCTTGGCATATTTACCATTTGTCTAGCCCTGAGCCTAGAAGAAAAGCAGTTGTCAAACTGCACATAGCTAGCATCCCTCTTGTTGTAAGACATATCTGCACTCCAGGCCTGTACTGGTAGCCTTTCTCGATTTACCTCTTGCCTCAATTCCATCTTCTCTGAGAAGAAGCCAACATTCTCATACAAGAACATATGCATTAACAAAGAGTACCAAAAGAAAGGAACACTAGTGTCCCCTACAAATAAGTTCAACAAACCCTCATGCATTCTTTGAGCAAGGAAAGAAGCATAATCATATACTACAGAGAAATTGGGATGCTGAATCTGAGCCCCCATAAACATATAGGCAATGGGCATCATAGTATTAGGACTGAAACCTAAAATTTGGCAAAGTGAGTAGAAGGTTGCCAAGAAATGAACAACAAAACAATTTAACCTGAAAGGTTCCTGATCAATCAGGCTGATATGAATCATGGAACTGCCCGCCTTGGCTAGATGAGGAGGAAGCAAGTTTGATCTGAAAAAAGGTTGAATCTTGGCATACTCTTGTTTCATCTCCTCGAAGTCAATCTAGACCAAGAATGAACCATTTTCACTCAAATAAAAAACCCTCTGAATTACATCTGCATTTACATTCAGTAAAACCTCACCATCATTATCCCTTATAACCCTTGTGACAGGATCATATCTCGCAGCCACTGCCAAGAGGAGGTCAACATCAAGGAACAAATTCGGTTCTACAAGATTTCCCATATCATACCTCTAACCATTTGAAAAAGGATGAGGTGCATTTCGCTGGCCATACCATCTTCTAAACAGTTCTAAACCCATCATTGGTACCCTAGCATCTGCAATGTTGTAGGTTTTATATCTCAACCCTTCACCTAAGGCTATCCCTCTCATCAAAACCAAGCCCCTCTTCTTGTCATTTGTTGACAGGGGAAATTGGTCAAGGAAATAATCATACAGATTCCTCTGCATGTATTCAATATGGCCAAAATGTTGTTTTGTTGGTGCCATTTTAAACAACTAGGGCTTCTCAGAAAATCAAATTGTGAACAAACTAGTGCTACTCAAAATGAAAACACTGTAGAATTTTTAATTTCCCACAATTCAAGAGAAATAGTAACCCTAAAATCTTAATTTAGAAAAACTCTGATCAACATAGCAAAGCTTTTCGCAAGAAACACATTCGGACGGAACAGTGATGAAGAAAATAACTCATGGAAATTCGTGTTCTGTAGAAAATAAAACTCTTGCCGACATGGCTTTTGAAAGCTCTATCTCTGGCTCTGGACTGCTTCGAAGATTCTTGAATGCCTTAGTGGTGAAAGTAGTCTGCAATTAAACATTTGAACTTTATGAACATTGCTGATAGACGTCTCATCCGCCATTAAAGCCTACTTGCATACAATGCCAATGCCTTCAATTGTATTTGACACAGATTTAAATCTCTGCCATCGATATCTTGTTTCAGTCAAATCATCGAACGGTCCTCCTTAAAAATGCTGACAATGCCTTCCACATCATCCCCAGGGCCCACCATTATATGCAGGGCCAGGAAGATACACGTGGCGCTCGCCTGTGATATCGCGATTGCTCAAGTTGGGATTGCACGATAGCAGGCAACCGTTGATCTCTTCATTGGTGACCACGATCAAGTAAAACAAGGGACAATCTTAAGGCCTATTCGCTAAGCAGCTTTTTCATCAAGATTAAAACATCGCCGTTGATTATAAACATGTGCACTACTCAGGCGATTTAGTAACCCACTTGATAACACACTAAAGTCTGATGCATTTATTAAATCATTTTATTTGCTTTTCAAACATCAGCAACCTGGGACACGTGGCAATTTACCGTGATATCGTGATGGCTCAAGCTGGGATCGCGATATGGCGAGGAGCAATTAGGATGTATCTGCGAGGAGATCAACAACCATCAAATAACCCCTGCAAAACATTAAACATTACTTAGGAGGAAAAACCTGAGGAAGGGGATGCAGCTTAGGGCAACGACGGTCGATGACATAAGGTTGTTTTAAAAACATAAGGCACAAACCCGACTCAGAATTTGGTAAATAAAAGGAGGCCAATAATTAAATATTTATCATTTTATTAAAAGGGGTCAGCCCTTAGACGAGTTAATGAGACATAGGTTGTTTTATTTTTTAAAAACCTTCTCCAAAAAGTAATGATAGAATAGACCCATACCAAAGACAGAAAACCAAGGGTTTATGAAAGCAAAGTAATAACTCTAGCCCTAGGCACCACTCGGATAAACAAGACCAACCAATAATAAAAGAAATCCCGGATGTAAATTTGAGGCTCCACCACAATTCACTACCTTGTCTATGTTATTGCTTACTATTATGCTTTGGTAGATTTTTTCCAAGCATCCATAGCTTGTTCGAAAGCACCTGTTTGAGGTTTTTACTTTTTAGCCATAGCATGAAGGCGTTGAACTGTTTGATAAAATGCTTTGGTAGACATGTATGAAAATGTGGTAGAATAGAAAAGGGAGTGAACTATTTGAAAAATGCTTCAAAGATGTGGTCTCATGGTGATGGAATGCCATAATGAATGCCATGACAAGCAAATTTCTATGGATTGTCATGGCATTCCATCACCATGAGACCACATTTCTTTGAGGCATTTTTTAACAGTTCACTACCTTGTCTATGCTATTCCTTACTATTATGCTTTGATAGATTTTTTCCAAGCATCCATAGCTTGTTTAAAAGCACCTATTTTAGACTTTTTAGCCATAGCAGCAAGGCAATGAACTGTTTGATAAAATGCTTTGGTAGACATGTATGAAAAATGAGAGCATAGACAAGGAGTGAACTCGCTTTGAAAAATGTCTCAAAGAAATGTAGTCTCATGGTGATGGAATGCATGATGAATGCCATGACAAGCAAATTGCTATGGATTGTCTGGCATTCCATCAATGTGAGACTGATTTCTTTAGGCATTTTTTCAAACAATTCACCGCCTTGTCTATGTTATTGCTTACTATTATGCTTTGGTAGATTTTTTCCAAGCATCCATAGCTTGTTCGAAAGCACCTATTTGAGGTTTTACTTTTTAGCCATAGCAGTGATGAAAAATGTGGTAGCATAGAAAAGGTAGTGAACTATTTGAAAAAATGCTTCAAAAAATGTGGTCTCATGGTGATGGAATGCCATAACGAATGCCATGACAAGCAAATTTCTATGGATTGTCATGGCATTCCATCACCATGAGACCACATTTCTTTGAGGCATTTTTTGAAACAATTCACTACCCTATCTATGCTATTGCTACTATTATGCTTTTGATAGATTTTTTCCAAGCATCCATAAGCTTGGTTTGAAAGCACCTATTTTAGGCTTTTAGCCATAACAGAAGGCGTGAACTGTTTGATAAAATGATTTGATAGACATGTATGAAAAATGTGGTAGCATAGACAATTGTCACCATTTGATATTTATTGCACTTGATTATGTTTTGTGCAATGTAATGCGATATGAATATAACCAACAAATATCTATTTTCTATAATTCATGGATTGAACTTGTATTTTATATGCTCTCAATGTCATGACGCTATGGAAATGCCATTAATTTTTTTAAAAAGTAGTATGCTATGTGTGATACTATCAACAATGTAATTATATACTGATTACTCTTTCTTTTTACATAATCTAACGTATTCCAAACTTTTCATAGGTTGCCCGACACATTGAAGGCAACAAAGGCTAGACTAGAAAAGCATGGGAAACACAAACTTGGCTCGGTGGTTATATGAAATTAATTCCACAATTGTAAGTATCAATAAATGAAATATTGCATCCAAATTATAATGATTGAAAACAATTTTGGTTTACACCCATAGAAGCAAAATTCAAGATCTTCTCAAGCAAAAAATGTAGGGCCTCAATTCAACAAGAGTTCCCACAGAGGAGGACCTCGAAGATTGCCTTCAAAGAAGGCTATGGAGCCGCTGAACGCCTAAGAGTCTTGACTGGGCAAACACAATCTTCCATTGCATCCGACACGCAGGTAAATAAACTCAATAAAGTTTATTAAAAATTGAATACTTGTGCAATCTATTCAATATTAATTTCCACCATAAAGTAATTACATGCCTATTTGTTTTAAACATTCAAGCAATGATAATATATACTGCACATGACATTGGAATGCAAGCCTGGTGAGGGTGGAGTAGAACGTGCAGATGGTCATGGTGTGCATCCCGTACTTTAGAGCATGTAGAGCTGATCAACATGTTGAGCATGATTAGGCTAGAGAAGATCAAGAATATGATGTGGCCCCATGTAAAGAGGACCACTCTAAAGTTCTTTTAAACATATTTAATTGCAATTGGTTTATTAATTAATATAACCTTTCATGTTTCAACTTTAGAGCATGTAGACCGCGTGATCAATGTGTTGAGCATGATCAGGCTAGAGAAGATAGGAACATGATGTGGCCCCATCCGGTAAAGAGGACCACCCTCATGTTCTCTTAAACATATTTAATTTCAATTGGTGTATTAATTAATGTAACCTTTCATGTTTCAACTGCAGATTAGGATTTAGAGCATGTTCAACATGTTGAGCATGAGTCTATAACAAAAGTTCAGGAACATGATGTGGACCCATCAGGTAAAGAGAACCACTCTAATGTTCTTTCAATTAATCAAATACTTGTAACAATAATAATAAAACATATCAGTTTAACATTTCTTTCTTATTGCAGCAAGATCCCCCCTTGAAGCAGCGTCCACGTCATGAGTAGATGACTACACATACATTAAGATCACAAGCAGAGGGCATAACAACTAAAGGGGGGACATATATTGATTTAGAAAATGATACTCCACTTCAGCTTTATGTAGCTTTCAAAAAAGAAACAAAAAAAGTGATTGTAATCATATCATGACAACCATATTTTGATAATATGTAAAAACTAAAGAATGATTATTATATGTTAATGAATGAATGTGTTAATTAATGAATGTTAATGTTAATGAATGTTATATGTTATTAATGGATGAATGAATGAATGTTATATGTTATTAATGGATGAATCAATGATTAATGTTATATGATTGGGTATGGGGAATTGAGAGTGATGTGAGGGTGGGGGGGGGCAAATGAGCTTCCACCATCACATGGTTGGCCCTGTTAAGTAGAGAATATTAAACTATACTCAAAACAAAGAGAAGCTCAATAAAGTAATGCACTTTTCAATATAAGAAATGCATCATTTGAAGCATCAAACCAATATGTAGTCTGTATGTATGATCAGTCGTCAGTCTCTGCAATGGTACATTTCCATGAATATATATATATATATATATATTTTTAAATTTTTCTTCTTCGTCGCAATTTCAACAATAACCACTGACAAATCAACATAAAGGCTCGACGAAGTTTCTATAGCTGCGATGATGATTTCGTTGTAACTCCCTACCCATTTTGTCGCCCTTCCGATGATATTTCAGCATTGCTACCACACTACTCCCTGCCCATTTCATCGCACTTTCAACGAAATTTTAGTGTTCTTCTGACGCTACTCCTTGCTAATTTCGTCGCAAAGTTGACAAACTTTTTGCATTGTTTTGACGCTGCTCCTTGCTAATTTCATCGCACTTTCGACAAACTTTTGGTGCTCAGCTGATGCTACTCCTTGCTAATTTCGTCGCAAAGTGCATGAACTTTTGGTGTTGTTCTGACGCTACTACTTGCCTATTTCATTGCACATTCGATGAACTTTTGGTGTTCTTTCGATGCTACTACTTTAGTATTTCATCACTATTTCGATGAATGTTCCATGTTGTTTCCACGCTATTGCTTACCCATTTCGTCAAACTGATGATGAACTTCTTGTGTAATTGGTCGGTGGATAAACAAAGGTTTCGTCGATATTCCAACAAAATCCTGAGGTATTTCACGATCATGCCAACTGACGTTTCATTTGTTGTCAGCCTTGCGACGAAAAAATAGCGACGAAAAGATTTTCACCATTGCGTCGCTCTTTCGACAGAGATTTGTCAAACGACCGACGAATGCCCATTGAAAAATGGTGTCAAATCCAGTAGTGGAAAGTCTTTACCTTGAATGGATTTCTTCATGTCTAGCCTGGGGGCAGCCTGACTAGACTTATTCCATTCCCCTCTTCATGTCTAGCTTGGGGGCAGCCTAACTAGACCTGCTTCATATCTTCACGTCTAGCTTGTGGGAACCCTGACTAGACCTGTTTCATATCTTCATGTCTAGCTTGGGGGCAACCTAACTAGACCTCACCTTTCAAACAACGCATCCCTTGAGTGGAACCCTCTCCTTTTGAAGGGTTCCCAAGGGACCCCTTTGAAAGACCTTTGAATCATTGACGGTCTACATGACTCTCTGCCTACTTGCCTATTTGGCCACTTCTTGACTCTGCGGAGTCTGCTTCCTTGGGGTTTCCTTCATGCTAGAGTTTTTGGAGGATACCTTCCTTGCAGGTTTGTGGGCCTATAAGGCGTTCACTTCACCAGAGCAAGAGATCTTAGGGATTGCCTCCTTGCAGGTCCACGGGCCTATAAGACACTTTCCAACTTCATAGTTCTGAGTAGCTATGGAGTCCTTTATTTTTCCTGCACCTTTAGGTATGTTAGACTGAGTACTGCTTCCTCGACGGTTCAGGTATACGTTTCTAGCCCTACTCTTTCTTGATTTACTTTAGCAAGCACTCATTAGTATTCATGCTCACTAATGTGGGGGAAAAATGTATAAGACTAAATTTGCACCCCATGTGAAAATTCCCTTTTTTCCTTTACCCACCTTAGAAAATCAAGTTCAAAGTCTTTATTCCACCTAAGCCCACTGCTTGCACCCAACTTGGAACTTTTTTTGAGAATCAGTGGAGGTGTTTCTGTCAAGGATGCCCACACAATGTATAGACATCCACGCGGTGTGCTTACGTCCCTGGTAGATTCCTATGGCTGAACCTGCAGAGGTGTTACACTTCTCATTTTATGTGAAGTTGTAACGCCCCCTTCGACCGACCGACCTGAATGTGGCTGTTTTCTTCCACTCTTTCTTCAAATTCATCCCTTCAACATTCAATACAACTCTTCACCACTTCAGAATTCCATTCTTGCACTCTCACATTCACTTTCAAGCTCACTTTCACTCACTCCAAGCATTCAAGCATTCCATTGTAGCTAAATCCACACTCCATCACTTTAGTAGAGAAAATTTGGGACCACACCATT
This sequence comes from Sequoia sempervirens, assembly GCA_007258455.2. Lineage (NCBI taxonomy): Eukaryota > Viridiplantae > Streptophyta > Pinopsida > Cupressales > Cupressaceae > Sequoia > Sequoia sempervirens. The sequence continues at coordinate 41,349 of VDFB02268082.1, read as the reverse complement.
ACAGAAGAGGCTCGAGTACTCTCATTTTCTTGAGTGCTCTTGGTGGAGGTGGCAAGCTTCCCTCTCCTCTCCTCTATCACTTGGTTGAGTAGCATAACACTATTTTGTAGTGCTTCTTTGCTCTTTAATTTATTATTTCCTTTATCTCATTTCCTTGGCTATCCGTGGAGGTGGAACACCTAAACGAGGGTTTGACTGAGGTAGGCCCCTTGTATGGCCACCCAAAATTTTCCCTTTCTTGTTGTGTGTAGGAGTACGTGCTCATCGAGGGGTCAGCTGGTGAACAAATTCCTTGGTAAGATTCTCCTTGTTCTCTTCACTCTTGCATATTTGCTTTATAATATTAAAGAGTACTTCATTTATTTAATCACATAATTCTGGCCCTTTAATTAGTCCATTAGGTCATGAGCTTGTTTTACTGGTTTGACCTCATCTCCACTGTTGTCTGGTCGTACGGACGACAACACACTTTTGAGATGCCAGTGCACCGCACTGACGTCCAAAGAATGCGCTTCTATCCTCGGATAGAGAGCTTTATAAGATGTAGTGTTAGACATAGAAACTAGCTCGCCTAGCCTCTCCTTGTGTTTCGGGTCTGCAAAGTAATTGAGCGGCCTCACGGTGCTCGTTACTTTCGGCTTACATTCCCTCACATTACACTTAGTTGAGGTAAGTTAGGGAAGCCTCTCGTGTCTTGACCCTCCATGACCTGGGGTCTTGCATGTGGTGGTCCCCCTCTCTTACAGGTACTGTAAACTAAAATTTGATGGGGAAGCTAGGGGTAATCTTAGCATATCATGAGTAGGGATTTCTATTAGAGACTATAAGGGCACAGTAATAACTGCTAAATCAATTTCGGTTCCTTCTGGCATGAATAATGTAGCAAAATCCCAAGCACATTTACATGGATTAAAAATGTCTATAAACCTCAAACTCCCAAGGACTCAAATAGAAGTTGATTAATTAGTGTTAACAAATGAATGCAAGGAAAGGCGAATTCAAAATTAGAAATTATATTATATCTTGCAACATATATTGAGTTTAATGAATAAGCTAGAAGCCTATCAAATTAATCACACTATTAGGGAGTTCCAAATAAGCTGGAAGAATGTCTAGCAAATATGTGATGTGGGAAACAAGAAGATGAAGTTGTATATGATTCCAATTCTAAATAAGAGGAAATAATGGCTATATTTTCCAATGAAGGAGGTGTAGTAGCTTATCAAGAGGGGAGATTAAAATCACATCAAGTCATTTATTAGGCCCTTGCATTTTATAAGATCCAATGCTAAAGCTCTTCTATTTAGTCTTAACAAATTTGTAATTATAAAAAATGATGGCATAGTGGTGCCAAAATTAGGAGGAACCCTTCATAAAGGCTTTGTGTTCATAATTCTAAAATTAGTTTAAATTTTCTTATATTATATTTCTCAATCAAAGATCTCAAGTGTAATAATTTCACCCAAATCTTTTGGGACATTAAAACTCATAGTTGTAGATCTAATAAAGCATAGCACATTAAAACATAAAATTAAATCAAGGATTTTTTTGCTATGCATGTCATGTTCTCATTATGTTCAAGATTTGAGATCACTACAAGATAATTCTAATAGGATTTAGAAGCAAGAATTGGTGTTATCAATGTACCATAGATTGTTGATATGTTAACTTGAAGGGGCTACCTCACAAATTCATAAGTCATTCAAGATATAAGCTATAATTTTTGAATGATCAAAGAAATGATACACCTAGCGCCTTGTGCCTTAATTTTTTAATTAAATTTTCCAAGGTAGAAAAGTTAAACCATATGCATGCTAAGCTAAAGTGGCATGTATGGAAAAGACAGTCAACTCTTATTGTATTAATACTTAGTCTGAGTACTACATTGGATTACAAGCAAGGCTGATCAAAATAAAAACACCATCATTTAGTCTTTTTTCCTCACAACACTTCTATAATTGTCCACTTTAGAATAGGATGCAAAAAAATTGGGTGGTGAGTTTTAATAGGTTCTAGATGGTGGGGATTTTCAAGTGATGGTTGAAGGCTTCGCAAATTCAAGGTGGAGGGTCTATTAATTTCACCAAGGGAGGATTATAACTTCAAAATTGGTTTGTTTCATGTACTTTTCTTCAATTTTAGTAAGGTGGGGTAAATTATTTGGTCTTGGTTGTTGTTATCCTATCCTAGGGTGGTGGATTTACATCATCATGGTGGTTCTATGTGGAATTTCTATGTAATATCTATAATGGATTATTCCCCTAAAAAATTTAGAGCTTCGTTTCGAGTCCAAAGCTAGAAGCATCCATATTCAAGCCATTTGACAAATAAAGAGTTGTCAGATCTATTTACTGTTTTCTTCCCTAGTGTTGTAGAATGTATTCAAACTATAATTTGTGCATAAATAATTCAACCACAAGCCCCTCGTCAGATATTTCCTTCTCAAGTACTTTCAATCTTCGTTTCAAATAATTTGGACCTATTGCAGTTGTATGAATTATTTGAGGTCATTGCAAATGATGTTGTTTTCCCAATTGTTTTGGGTGATAATGCATTGTTAAATAGTGTTCAAATGTATGATCTTCATAAGGGTAAGGCCTTTGTGGGTGACCTATTCCCAAGATGCAAATTGAAGCACAAAATGGTTTTTGTGGTAGTGTATGATGCAATTAAACATGGCCTAGAAAAGGATTTCCCAAAAAAATTATATAGGGTTCTTCATCATAATGCTTCAAAAATAGGCATGGATTTGGTAAACATGATTAAAGACAAGTTTTTTTTCCATTTTCTTCTTACTTTCTCATTGTAGGAATCATAATCTAATTTTTCCGTTCATTCCATGACTATCGGGCCAAGCAAATAGAGAAGGTGATTCCAAGGAAGACGAAGATTAAAATTCAATCAAGGGTTGCAATATGGAGGAATATTTTCTTTTGGTGTTTTCAATTGTGATATTATGGCTATATAAATGAATATTTTCAATGTAATGAAATATTATGGTGTCGATGTTAATATTTAGCCCATGTAATTTTTTTTATATAGAATTCCAATATCTCTTATGACAAATTTTTAATGCATAGACTAGTACAATTCAACATATAGATAATCTTAATATCTCTTATAGAAATTTCTATAATGCATAAACTAGTACTATAATTGTTGAAAGAATGGAAAGATTGAAGGTGTTTTCATTGATGGAAACTGGTCAATTGGTTATCAACTAATTTTTGTTATCATTAGTGTCATGGATATAGGTTATTGGCTATATGTGTTGAGGATATTGAGAAAATTTTAATGAAAACATATTGCAAGTTTTTTAGTGATTACTCTAGGTTTTTCTCTAGATTTGTTCCTATATTTGTATGGTTTAGATATGTTGGTCTTGGTTGTTGGAAGCTACTATATCCTAATTTTTGGTTGTTGATTCATTGTACAGTGCAAGTTGTGTTCACCAGCTCCGAACTATGGTTCTCTGTGTTTCTAGTTAAGGTCCGGGAGAACTATTATTGGTTCACATTTTTATTTGATGAAGTCTTATGACTTACGGTTCTAAAGTTGAGTTATTTTTATTGTACTGAAGATAATTTTGGTATCTAGAAAGTTTTTGCTTAAGTGTTCTATGTGTTTTACACTAGTTTGGCCAACCTTGTGTGGAATATTACTTTTGAAGTTGATTCAAAGCATGTTGGATCTATTTGGGCCTTGATGAAGCATGTGTTTGGGTCACCCTCATTCTAATTCCACCATAGAATGTTTTAGCACTGACCTAATTTGAATTTAAATTTGGATGGCCGACTTTGGATATGTTTCAAAGTTCAAGATGGTATAAATACATGATGATTTAGTGGTGAAGGACATACAAGAGTGAAGAAGAGAGATAAGTGAAAAGAAAAAGAGAAGATAAATGTGACAGTGATGATATCTAGTAAGTGTGTGTAATGTGAGTGTGGTAGATTAGTGTGAAGCATTAATATTGAGTTTCTAGAAGTAGTGAGCTGAAGGTGAACTTTATCATTCATGCATGTCTGCAAGAAATTGTGGTGGAATCCTTTGTTGCATTGAGATTGTCTTCTCTATGTAACAAGTCTTCTTTGTATCTCTATGATAGTGAGCCCTTCGAGTTGTTAGCCTTGTTGGATAGTGAGTCCTTGTTCCAGACAGTGAGTCCTTATTTTGGCAGTGAGCCTTGCTTCACAAGTAGTGATCCTCTTGTAATCGGTTTTGATATTCTCTATAGTGTGAGTTAATCCTCACCGTGGTTTTTCCCTTATTGTTTTTACCATGTAAATTTGGTGTTATTGTGTTTATGTGATGGTTTTCAGTTTCTGTACTAGTCTTCATTGTAAATAATCATTTAAGTAGTGTTAAGAATTAGTTCTGGTGGAGGAATTAAAGATTAAATTTATGAAAACTGATTCACCGGGTCCCCACTCTTAGTTTTCTTGTTCAACAATTGGTATCAAAGTGTGGTTCCTTGGTGAAGAGCCTAACTACTTGAGGAAGGTCTGGGATGGCTGGAAAGATGACTTATGATTATCCAAGATTCGGTGGAACTAACTATGCTATTTGGAAAATATTGATGGAAGAATATCTGGAGTATTGTGGATGTGATGTGGAAAAAGCTTCTAAGAATCCTTACACTCCTCCTGCTAATGGTCCAGGCATGACAGATGAGATCCAAGCACATGAAGTTAACAATAAGGTGAAGTACATTTTGAAGAATAGTCTAGTACATTCCAAGTTGATTAAGGTTCAAAATCTGAAGATTGCTAAGGAAGTATGGGATGCTTTGGAAAGAGCGCATGAAGGTGGTGAAAGAGTCAAAGAGGCGAAATTATAGAATTTGGAGACATAGTTTGAGCTTCTACATATGTCTGAAGATGAGAATGTTAAAGCTTATGTACAAAGATTGGATGAGATAGTGGTAAGAATGCAAGGACTTAGTACTACTATGGATGAAACCAAAATTGTAAAGAAGATTCTCAGAACTATCCCTGATGCTTACAGTGAGAAGGTGTGTGCTATTGAACAAAGTATAGACTATAAGACCTGTACTAAAGGTCTGTTGTTGCGATTTTTGACATCTTATGAGATGAGGAAGTCGAGTCAGAGGAATGGATGCAAATTAGAGACTACTTTTAAGGCTAAAAAAGATGAAGATCTAGATGAAGAAAACTTTGATGAAATAGAAGCTAACTTTGTGAGAAGGATGAGGAAAGGCTCTGGTAAGTATGAAGGTAAGTTACCCTTTAAATGCTTTAGTTGTGGAGAAATAAGTCATTATGCTGCAAAGTGTTTGGAAAGAGATAATATGAATAACGAAAGATATGAGAAAGAAAATAAAGGAAAGAAGATTAACAGAGCATATATTATGTGAATGTGAATGCTAGTACATTTGATGAAGATTCTAGATACGAAGATCTTGATGATAATGAATGCTTGTCCTTGGAAATTAAGGATGACCCTACTTTTGCTAACTTTGAAAAATAGGTAAAATAAAGCCCTCCGAAGAAGGAGAAAAATGAAGGTACGGTTATCTCTACCCTATATGATAAACAAGAAAAGAATGATTAGGTAGTTGATAGTGGTTGTTCACATTACATGACTCGTGATAAAATTAAGTTTGTTAAGATTGAAAAATATGATGGAGGCTTGGTTATGTTTGGAGATGATACTGGTGCTAAAATTTGTGAGATATGTTCATTAAGTTTTGGTGGCAAGCATAATACTGATTATGTCTATTATTTTAAGGGTTTAAGGCATAATATTTTGAGTGTTGGTCATATGTGTAGTAAAGGATATGGTCTTGTGTTTAAGGATGAGAGATGTGAGATCTGAAAAGGATCCAAAACATTGATTGTTGTAGGAAATAAATATGAAGGAAATATCTATCAACTAAAGGACCATGTTGATGGATGATGCTTTATGACTCAGATCAATGATAGTTGGTTATGGAATAGAAGGATGTGTCACATGAATTTTGATAACTTGGTGATGAATAGTGTAGTTCAGGCCATGAGAGATTTACCAAGAATTACAAAGCTTGTTAATGCTATCTACAAGAATTGTCAGTTTGGAAAGAAAGCAAGAGGTCATTACAGATCAAAGGAACAATCTACTACTGGTCTACAAGATTTAGTTCATACAGATCCTTTTGGTCCTATAAGAGTGAGAATTTTTCTTGGTGAAAGTTACTTTATGCTTTTAATTGATGATTATTTGAGATATACATGGGTTACATTTCTTAGAGAGAAAATAGATGCATTAGATAGATTCAAGACAATCAAAGCTATGGTTGAAAATGAAGTGAACTTGAAGATAAAATTCTTAAGGTCTAACAGAGGTGGAGAATTCACCTCCCATGAATTTAATATACTTTGTGAGGTGCATCAAATAAAGAGAAAGATATCTGCTCCAAGAACTCCTCAATAGAATGGAGTTGTTGAAAGGAAAAATAGAATAGTTCAAGAGGCTGCTAGATCAATGGTTATTGAGGTTGATTTACTAGAAGTTTACTGGAAAGAAACTATTCATACTATTGTTTATGTATTCAATCGATTTCAAGCAAGAGAAAATAGTATAAAGACTCCCTATGAGCTATGGTTTGGATGAATTCTTGTTGTTAAGTATTTCAAGATATTCGAAAGAAAATGTTATATCAGAAGAGATGAAGAAACTTTAGCTAAGTTTGATGCAAGAATTGATCAAGGATTTTTTATTGTATATTCTCTTAATAGAAAAGTATACAAATGTTTCAATAAAATAATGAGAAATATTGTAGAAAGTTCAAATGTAAAGGTTGATGAGACAATGAAGAATTCAATTGACATTGATGGATATGAATCTAGCGAACCTAATCACGTAAGAATTGAAGAGATTGTGGAAGAACATGAAAAGGATGTACAAGAAGAGAAGAATGAATGGAATGAAAGAGAAGAAGTTGCTCTGGTGATGTCACCTAAGACACTTAGATATGTACAGATTAATCATTCAAAAAATTAGATTATTGGAGATAAGAGTAAAGGAGTATTGACTAGAAGCAGAGTTGCTACTGAAGTTAATCTGTGTTTACATTTTGAGATTGAACCAAAGATTGTAAGTGAAGCATGTAAATATGAACATTAGATGGAAGCTTTGAAAGAAGAATTTATGAAGATTGAGAAGAATCAAACTTGGGAATTGTTCACAAGACTGACAAATTAAAACATTATTGGATTGAGGTGAGTATTCAGAAATAAGTTGAATGAGAATGGAGAAGTTGTTAGAAACAAAGCAAGGCTTGTGTGTAAAGGTTAATCACAGGTGGAAGGCGTATATTTTTAGGAAACTTTTGCTCTAGGAGTAAGAATGGAAGCTATAAGGACGTTCTTAGCATTTACTACTTATAAAGACTTTAAGGTCTATTAGATGGATGTCAAGTCAACATTTTTGAATGGTGAGCTAGAAGAAGAGGTCTACATGGAACAAATAGAAGGATTTTAGTTGTTAGAGTAACTGGATATGGTGTGCAGATTGAAGAAATATTTATATGGATTGAAGCAAGCTCTTCGAGCTTGGTATGCAAGGTTGGACAGGTATTTGATTTAGCAAGGTTTGTAAAAAGGTACAGTGGATAGTAATTTGTATTTTAAGATTGAAAATAACAAAATATTGATTGTAGTTGTATATGTTGAAGACATTATCTTTGGAGGAAATGAAATTATGTAAAAGATGTTTGCGGAAGAGATGCCAAAAGAATTTGAAATGTCTATGTTTGGAGAGATGAATTTCTTTCTTGGGCTACAGATCAATCAAACATAGAAAGGAATCTTAATTTCACAGTCGAAGTATGTGAGAGAGATGTTAAAGACGTTTGGGATGGATGGTTCCAAACCGGTATGTAATCCTATGGTGATTGGTTGCAAATTGGGTAAAGATGATGATTCACCTAAGGCTAATCAGAGAAAGTATAGATCTATGGTTGGTGGACTATTGTATTTGACTGCTACTAGACTGAATATTATGCATGTAGTTTGTCTTGTGGCTAGATTTCAAGAAGATCCTAAGGAAACACATGTTGTTGCTATTAAGATAATTTTTCAAATATTTGAATGTCACTCTACATTATGGATTATGGTATCCTAGAGATACTGAATTTACTCTAAGTGCTTATATAGATGTAGATTGGGCTATATGTGTAGATGAAAAAAAGAGTACAATTGGTGGTGAATTCTTTCTTGGTTGTAGATTGGTGGCATGGTTGAGTAAAAAGAAATATTCAGTCTCCTTTTCTACTGCTAAAGTTGAATATATTGTTGCTACATATTGTTGTACACAAGCTCTACGAATGAAACAAATATTGAAAGATATCACAGTGTTGCATGATGCTCCTATTTCTATCTTCTATGATAATACAAGTGCAATTAACATTTCAAAGAATCCTATGATGCACTCAAGGACGAAGCATATATCTATCATATATCATTTCTTAAGAGAGAAGGTTGTGGAGAATGAAGTAAATCTTGAGTATGTTCCAATGAAGGATCAAGTGGCTGATATTTTCATGAACACTCTTCCTAAAGATACTTTTGAGTATCTCTGGGAGAAGTTAGGGGTTATTGTCCCTCCTTTCCTGAACTAGATGCATATGGAGATGCATTAGTCTAGTGGATCTATGGATGTATCTTTCTTCTGGACTGATGTTTTGGTGGCTACCTCTCAGGGGGAGTAGGTATTATCAAGTGTTGTCATTATGCTTATTTTGTTTTCTATGTCAAAGGAGAAATCAATGTAAAATTTCTTTTTCCTTTGCCATTGATGTCAAAGGGGGAGAATAAGCATGTGAAAAAGGAAGAAGAAGCATGTGAAAATAATATGAAAAGAAAAGAGAGAGAGGAAGCATGTGAAGAAACAAAAAGGAAAATCTTGAGAAGTGTATTTAGAGCTTGTATGTTGTCTTTGATGGTTTTTCACATCATGTGTTGCCATAAATGACAAAGGGGGAGATTTCTGCAAGAATTGAAATATTTAAGGTGTTGTCATTGATGTCAATTGGTCAATTGGTTATCAACTAATTGTTGTTTTCATTAGTGTCATGGATACAAGTTATTGACTATATATGTTAAGGATATTGAGAAAATTGTAATGAAGACATATTCCAAGTGTTTCAGTGAATTCTCTAGGTTTTCCTCTATATTTTCTCCTATATTTGTATGGTTCAAATATGTTGGTCTTAGTTGTTGGAAGCTGCTATATCCTAATTTTTGGCTACTGATTCATTGTACATTGTGAGTTGTGTTTACCAGTTGTGAACTGTGGTTCTCTATGTTTCTGGTTGAGGTTCAAGAGAAATGTTACTAGTTCAGATTTATCTTTGATCAAGTCTTATGAATTATGGCTCTAGATTTGAGTTATTTTGATTGTATTGAAGATAATTTTGGTATTTGGAAAGTTCGTGCTTAAGTTTTCTATGTGTTTTACACTAGTTTGGGCGAGCTTGTGTAGAATATTACTTTTGAATTTTATGAAGTGTGTTGGATCTATTTGGGTCCTAATGAATGTGTTTGGGTCGCTCTCATTCTAATTCCACCATAGAATGTTTTAGCACCAACCTAATTTGAATTTGAATTTGGATGGACGACTTTGGATATGTTTCAAAGTTGAAAATGGTATAAATACATGATGAGTGAGTGGTGAAGGATATACAAGAGCAAAGAAGAGAGATAAGTGAAAATAAAGAGAGTAGATAAATGTGACAATGATGCTATCTAATAAGTATGTGTAATCCGAGTGTGAAAAATTAGTGTGAAGCCTTAATGTTGAGTTTCTAGAAGTAGTTCAAGCTGAAGGTGAACTTTATCATTCATACATTTTTGCAAATTATTTTGGTCAAATCCTTTGTTGCATTGATATTTTATTTTCTCTGTATCAAGTCTTCTTTGTATTCTTTGTATCTCTATGGAAGTGAGCCCTATGAGTTGTTAGCCCTGTTGGATAGTGAGTCCTAATTTTAGATAGTGAGTCCTTATTTTGGTAGTGAGCCTTGTTTCACAGGCAGTGAGCCTCTTGTAATCAGTTTTGATATTCTCTATAGTGTGAGTTAATCCTCACTATGTTTTCCCCTTTTTAGGTTTTCCATGTAAATATGGTGTTATTATGTTTATGTGATGGTTTTTAGTTTCTTCACTTGTGTTAATTGTTTAATCATTTAAGCAGTGTTAAGAAATAGTTTTAGTGAATGAACATTTTAAAGATTAAATCTGTGACAACTAATTCTCCCCCCTCTCAGTTGTCTTGTTCAACAATAATTCTAATTTTTAAAAAAAATATTATATAATATAATATATAGGCTTTGACCTTTTACCTAAAAAAAACATTGATGTTCAATAATAGTTTTTCCATGGAATGGTAGAGAATAGGAGGATAATTCTTAAAAATGTTGAAACTTTGGATAATTTTACAAAAGCTTTGAAAAATTATAAGCACAATGAAACATTTAAGTGGTATGGTAAGTCTACTAGCCTCATAACCCCTATCCACTAGGTCATAATTTTATAGATTTTCATTTATTCTCTTGCATTGTGCATGAATATTAGGAAAATGTTCAATTAGGTTCCATACACCTTACAAAACTAATTCTTAAAAGTATTTAATTATTTTTTATTTACTTTTTCACCCACATATTTGAGGCATCCAACTTGGAGTTGAATTAGGTGTCACTTGTAGCTTATATTTTATAGAACTTTAAAGTTTCATTTTATTCCATGGAAGTTATTAAAATGCAACAATGCCAAGTTTTAAGGTGTGTAATACTCATAAAAAAGGAAAGAGAAGTATGAGAGAAATTTAATTATAGAATTTGAAGGACTTAGAGTAGCTATAGAAAAAACCCAATGATATGATTACATGAGTGCTCATATTTAGTAATAGTATGTTGCAATCTGCTATCAATTCAATAAGATTGAGTTATGCATTAATTTTTTTTCCTAGATATGGATAGTTAAATTAGCTAGTAGTTTCTAGCACATAATTTTAGAAACCATTCGTGGTTTATGGTTTTTTCTATACTAGTATATTGGGTTCTTAGGTTGAAGCTATTATCATAATGTTTTGTGGGTATTGTATGCAAATAAAACATCTCCAAACTTATATTAATTTTATTATCTCCCATGAAGACTTCATCCTAGAATTCGTATTTTAATTATGTTAAAATTATGAATATAACTATCTTAAGATTTTTTGATTAGTTTTAGTTACAAAAATATTTTTCCCAAGGTCACATTTTTGAGACTTGTATTCTAATAATTGCCAAATCATGTTTTATTTTGTTAAAAAGTATATTCAATACAAGTCTATGTATTATGTATTCTCTTAGATTAGTTTTGGAAGAATTTCCACCATCTTGTCTCCTTTCAAAAATTGGTCAACTAAAGGGAAATCAAAAAATAATTTGATTTCTTAGAAAACCACACATTATGTGCATACATGCCAAAAGGACTTGTCACTATGTATTACTATATTGGTTTTCCAATATTATAACTAGAACCTCCCATAGGAAAATAAAACTAAGATTTCATATGTAATTAATGTTTGAAATTTTAATATATAACCGTCAAAATTAATCCCCTTAAGTTTGCATACAAAAATTTATAACATAGAATCTAGATCAACATGATTTTCAAAATGATTATCATATTTAAAACATAAATTATTTATCATGTTACTAATTATATATACTTTGGAAGAACCTAATCTAAAATTAAAATAAAAAAGAGGAATGTGAGATATATGATTAATAAAGTGTTTGATAGCTCATCTTAGACTAATGCTTATCTTATTGGGAAATATAGTCCAAAAATTGGAACAAGGGAGTTATTCATATGGATTTGATGAAATATTTTAGGTATGCATATATGAATATAAAAGAGAAAGATACAACCAAACAATTTAATCTTCTTCAATAATTCACTTCTAGGCAGCAATATGATAATTTCATTGAGATTATCATTATATAAACTTCACAATGTTTTATAATACATGGTCATATTAATTAACCATTGATGAAAAAAACTAGAAAATATAATTAGAGACCTTGTGGCACACTCTCAATACCCTCTAAAACATTTTAGTCAAATATGTAAGCTTTTAGCAATGCAATGACCTTCACCTAACTATGGTATAGAAAATACATCCTTGACCATTATAAATGTATATTGACATTAATTAATACCCTAGGAAAAACTATAAACTAGTTATATAGAAGTGGCTCAATGACCAACACCTAGAGTATAAAAAAAATACATTGTTGAGATACTAAAGAAGCCTAGGTATTTCTAGATATTACCTCTTGTCACAATACTAAGGATACATTAGATACACTAGTTCTATATTCTATCATTTGATTTTCCTAAAAAATAGGAAATGATCATATTTTATCTATCAAAAATAGGAATTCTCTTGGGATTCACTTTTATAGAAATAGGGGATAAAATTTACCATTTTTGTAAGTAGGCCACTAGCATCCACCTTTCTCTCTCATTTTTCAATCTTCACTTAATGTAAGAATAACTCTGCTATAAAAAAATAATTCATCTTGATCATCACACATGACATAGGAATTTTCCATGTCTAGTTATCTAGTTAATCCCCCAAGCATACCATTCATTCATGTACTTCAATTAGGAATGGCTTGTATTTCCTTGATTAGTATATTTTATAAGGCCCAACACATTTCAATCACACTTAATCAATTATGTTGTATAATTGATTTCACATCAAATTCCATCATCAGTTTACTAGGAACATAACATCTCTAGAGCCTTCACTTATCCAGCTACACACAAAATAAATCACAACACTTGTGCATTATGCAAAGAAAACCTTGCATATAGTAACTAGCTCTTGAAAGCATCAACAATATCAACTCATTAGATAAATCATTAAAACTAGGGTAGAGATCAGAAACAAACATTGAGAGGGCACTAATATCTACAAACATCACTTTCTATTTAAAATCAAGATGATGTTTTTGTTTATGCTAGGATAATTATAAGCATTATTTAATGAGAATCAACCATGTTTCCCATACTATCTTAAAGCATTGACATCCTTTGAAATTTTAAATCTCTGCTTAGAAAACATGTTAGGACTTTCTAATTAGCACATTATAATCACTAGATATGTCAAATCAAAGAAACATGACATTTTATTATTCATCACACCTATAAAATCAATTTCATCTTTCTCATTTGACCATCGAAGCAAGAGGAAGAAATTATTTTCCTAGTATTCCAAAATAAAATATTTAGGAGTTGCAGATATAGTAGTCATTAAACTATAAAGAGTGGGGAGCCTATCATCCAAGTCCACTCACCATAATCCAAAGCTCTAGTAGCTAGTGGCCAAGTTAAAAGGATAATACCACTTGCATCACAAATAATTCACCCAATAAGTGTATGCTAATAGGATGTAACCAAATTCCCCCCATCCATTATAAATATATGTTAAATAATGTGAGCCCTACCAAGTGGACATAGTGGGAACAATGATGAAGCTACCACATAAAGACACAAGACACCCAATAATTTACCCATCTTTATTCTCATACATGTTTTTTATCAGTTCACCTTTAGTTGAAAAGAAAAGAGTAACATAGACTTCATATGTCACATGCATAAATTAAGGAAACTACCTTATCTATTAGCACTAGCATAAAAACCATAGAACATACTAATAACATTGATCAAGATGTAATAAAGAAAGACATGTTGAAAGAAAAAATCTTGGAAATTGAATTGAAATCTACACTATGAATGTAAGTTCATCAAGCTCAAAATAATGTATGAGGGAATTACCATATATTGAGTTGAGGAAAAATAGTTTGATGAAATCATTTATGTGGCCCATTATACATAACTTATCTTATATAGTTATTGGCAATAGACATAATAAAGCATTTAATCAATTGAAAAGCATTAAATTGTATATAAAAGTTTTCCATATTTTTAATAATGATAATTGATTGTCATCTTCAAAAAAATACAATACTTCATCAACAAATAACCATGAATTCTACAATATATTTTTCCATGACATTGTTAATAAATAATCAAATTTTGTAACATGGGAAAGTTTAGAAAAGAAAAATGATAATTGAGGAAACACACACCTAAATAAAAGACACATATGAAGCCTTGAATTGGTGTGTCTTATATTGGTTTCCAATAACGAGGGTTAAAAAAATGAATCCAAAAGAAATTAAAAGGAATTCAAAAAATAGTGTCAAAAGTATTCAATTGAATGATATAAATCATTTGTTGACTCTCTAGCCTAATAGATAAAAGTCTATCATAGTTAGAAAGTGCATGTGTATTATTAACTTCACTAAGGCTTGTAATGGCATCATGTAGTGTTGGATAAGATAATATGGTATCATTAAGGATACATTTATGAAGCTAATGAACTAACATCATGATTTGCATTATCACCATGTAAGGAATTCCTATGTAGAAGGGTATCATAAATAACCATAGGGCTAGCATAATATTTTGAAATGTAATTATTACATAAAATATGTTATATAATGAGTAAACCAATGAAATTCTTTAAAAGTGCATGAATCTATGGGCATAAGAGTAACATGAAATGTAAGAGATGCGGCATCGAAAGGTATACTCATGTTATGCATAGGTGAAGAGTGTATAACATCATCAATAACCATCATGCTAGATGCATTACTAATCTATGATAAATATTATAATCTTATCATAGATTAGTAATGCATCTAGCATGATGGTTATTGATGATGTTATACACTCTTCACCTATGCATAACATGAGTATACCTTTCGATGCTGCATCTCTTACATTTCATGTTACTCTTATGTCCATAGATTCATGCACTTTTAAAGAATTACATTATTTTACTCATTATATAACATATTTTTTGTAATTTAAATTTCAAAATATTATAGCCCAATGGTTATTTATGATATCCTTCTACATGAATGCCTTATATATATATATATATATATATATATATATATATATATATATATATATATATATATATATATATATATATATGTATCATATATATGGCAATATATATGTATATATGTATGTATATATATATATATATATATATGTATATATATATATTTATGTATCTATGTATATATGTATATATATGTATCTATTTATATGTATGTGTATTTATATGTATATGTATACACACACACACATGTTCATCAATATCATAAGCCATAGGTGAATTATGATCAATATGTGACTTATGGACAAGTGAAGTAAGTTTTTCTAGTAGGAAATGATGATCACTCCAAATCAATTAAAGAGAGAAAAGGAAATACATGGAAAATAATACCCCCATTGAGAATACATTGTCTTTCATACCATGATATAAAATGATATTATCTAGAATGGAAGGATGATGTATTACAATAGATGATAATATATCAAAATTGAGTAAATATGCATGCACATTAGCTAAGGAAATTGACCTACAAGAATCCATAATGATAGGTTATCCAAAACTAGGAGGGTGTGATAAATTATGTATTTTACTATGTAAAGCCAAACCTAAGTCAAAGTACAATGAACATATGAAACAAAATGAATTGAAACCCTAGGACTTGGAAGTGAATGAAAAATTAAAATTCATTCATATTTGAAAAACCTAATAGATCTTATAGTATAGCCCTAAGGTCAAAACCTAGGGTTAAAATAATTAATTAATTCACCAAAGTGTAAAGGAAAAATATTATCCTTAAATTTTAATCTTGGGTAGTTAATTAAGTGTACCTACGTGAAGCGCATATTAATCTAGATTACTAAATATTCATTTTGAATAGATATTTGAAATGATATTTAAGAAATTAATTGCATCAGTCAATTGTGGGAATAGAGGGAATAGACAAAATTTAATTGTCTTGATACCGTAAAATAGATTCTCTTACTCTATAAATGCCTCTAGATCATAATGGATGCTTAATTATATATTAATCAATTCCATTATTTATAGGATCAATCCCATTCACCATGGTAATAGCCTAACATGCTAATGCAATCAAAGCCTCACATGATTGACCTGATAGATTGTGGAGTACTGAAACCAATGTTCCTTGAAACCCAAATATCTATTCATTTATAATTGAAAAATACATAAGGGAGGTTTGCAGATTGCAATGACCAAATTTTCCCAGGTCACAATCATGATTAGCTCTCCAGTAAAAGCAATTTAAAACTGTGGATGCGCTAAATAACTACGGATGTTTAAGTTTTATTGTTAAACCATCTTTGCGATTTTGGTATGCAGTTTTCTATTGTCAAGTCATCAGCGTTAATATTTTTACATGAATTGCGAGAAATATCTAGCTGTTGCTGACATTGAAGGCAATTTGCCTAGGACCATCCTGCTTATGTCATGAAGCTACAGGGGTGGTTTGAAACTGCATATAGCTGGTTTAAACGTTATATTATTAGTTGGGAAGAGTGTTGTATGCAGGGTTGCTTTAAACTATAAATGCACAATGACGGGTCTATATAGGAAATTCATCTGAGGACGTTAGAAGTCCTGGCCCTCCTTGTAAACAATTCATTTATTTTCTCGATGAGTTGACATCATCGTCATCACTTCAATCGTATGTGGAAATAATTTTAGAGAATAGTTTTTCCTTCTTAAAGGATGGACTTCAAGCAAAGAGAACATGGAACAGAACTCTTTAAATTGGCTCAAATAACTTTTTGATAACGGGATTTACGAGAAGAAGTCAATTTTAATGTGTTTGCATGACTCTGTTATTAAATCTTGTGTTTTAAAACGTTATTCAGGAATTCATTTTGTTGGGGTGGGACTGGAGAGGGTTTCACTTACCCACGACTCTCTCTTAAAACCTCTTTTAATTTTGTCCTCGTAAACTGTATCTTGATTCATGTTTTATATTTCTCCATTATTGATAAATTATTCCGAAAAGAGAGGCGTAGATCTGGATCCGTGTGACGTGTGACAGGGCAATCGTAATGTCAACTGGTTAATTACTGCACCCGCCAAGACGTTCTTAAAACAATTGACAGGTCATAAAGTTAGTGACGATAAGGGGTCTGGGTACGTTAATAAATAGCAAGAGGCTCAGTCATTCAGTGCAACAGACGCAGCGCAGCAGCCATGGCTGAGAGCAGAACCATTGCAATGGTCTTCTTTGGAGATGTAATGTGGATTAGCTTGTGTTTCACAATTGTCCATGCATCTGCCCCTCCTCCTCTTTATCAATTTAAAGATTCCCCTCCTCCTCATATTCCACCTCCTCCTACTTACATATATAAGTCTCCACCTCCTCCTACTTACATACACAAGTCTCCTCCTCCCCCTATATATATACACAAGTCTCCACCTCCTCCTATTTACTTACACAAGTCTCCACCCCCTCCTTACATATACAAGTCTCCACCTCCTCCTATTTACTTACACAAGTCTCCCCCTCCTCCTATTTACTTACACAAGTCTCCTCCTCCTCCTCCTCATTACATATACAAGTCTCCACCTCCTCCTATTTACTTGCACAAGTCTCCACCTCCTCCTGTTTACTTACACAAGTCTCCTCCTCCTCCTCCTCCTTACATATACAAGTCTCCACCTCCTCCTATTTACTTACACAAATCTCCACCTCCTCCTATTTACTTACACAAGTCTCCCCCTCCTCCTTACATATACAAGTCTCCACCTCCTCCTACTTACTTGCACAAGTCTCCACCCCCCCCTACATACGTACATAAGTCTCCACCTCCTCCTATTTACTTACACAAGTCTCCCCCTCCTCCTCCTTACATATACAAGTCTCCAGCTCCTCCTATTTACTTGCACAAGTCTCCCCCTCCTCCTATTTACATATACAAGTCTCCACCTCCTCCTATTTACTTGCACAAGTCTCCACCCCCCACTACATACGTACATAAGTCTCCACCTCCTCCTATTTACTTACACAAGTCTCCCCCTCCTCCTACATATCTACATAAGCATCCTCCTCCTCCTATTTACTTACACAAGTCTCCCCCTCCTCCTACGTACCTACATAAGTCTCTTCCTCCTCCTATTTACTTACACAAGTCTCCACCTCCCCCTACATATGTACATAAGCCTCCTCCTCCTATTTACTTACGCAAGTCTCCGCCTCCTCCTACATATCTACTCAAGTCTCCTCCTCCCCCTTCTCATTTGCATAAATCTCCCCCTCCACCTGCATACATACACAAGTCTCCACATCCCTATGTGCACAAGCACAAATCTCCACCCCCACCCAAAAAGATTGTAAAGCCAGGATCACCCTATCATTATAAATACCCACCACCTCCTCCTCACCACCACCACCACCATCACCACCACCACATTCCACCCCCTCCACACTATTCTTACAAGTTCCCGCCTCCACTCCACTATACACCTCCGCCATTTCCTACCCACAAATCGCCACCATACTTCCCAAAATCTCCTCCTCCTCCTCACCATGCCTGAAAATGTAAGGGTTCTTATGTATGAATATAATTTTTGCGGGTAGCTAGATGCTTATTGTGTTATTTTAAATGTATCAGATATTATTCTTATTTAGCACTTCAGATTTTCAGGTTGATTTCTTAACCACTAAATTACTTGTCCAGTTCAAAATGACAGATTGTTTTTAAAACTAATATTATTTGTGAAATCTCTGTGTTGCAGAATAGAATAGCTGAATGCTACCAGGAATGAGATAAGAGTAGATGGGTTGGGCTAAACGCTTTGTTTAGCTGGTCATTTACAAGCTGAATAATAAATAGTCACTTATAAATTCTTGCCAGTTCTTAAATAAGAATATTATTATTCTTTTGCGGGACGTCAAGGGTTCTAGACCCGAGCTTTCCCACAGATTTGGTAATATTAATAATTATTCCATTGCTTGTCCACGACATATTGTAATGCACTTTTCAATAATTGAAGTTCTATTTATCTATCACGGGGCATTGAGCTAAATATTGTATATGTTCTTGTTTTAAAGCATTCAAATGGCATTTAAATCTGAAATTTAGAATAACTGCGAATTTCTTTTCCTTTTAGAATATATGCCTTTTATCTAACAAAGATTCTTGAATAATTGCACAACGCTTTTATATTAAGGTACTAGTGGATATTCATGAGCCATTTCCAACAACAATATATTAAATTCAGAAATATCATAAAATGTATTGAAAAATTAGAAAATTGAACATCAATTATATTTTTACAAAGATAAACAGAGAATGATAGTATTATTATTGAGTTAAGTTAATTTTATAATGAATTGTGGAAAATCTTATAAAGCATTGCATTCTCGTAACTTCCCAAATTACCTCAAACTATCCTATAGGAACTCACTCCCATATTATTATTAATTAAATTTAACACTAAGTCATTAAGTGACTTTATTATAAAACGTAAACCTTAATTTTCCCAACACTCACCCACAAGGTTTTACATTACAAAACACAAAAAAAGAAAGAACAAAAGCATTGCAAAATAGACTAACTACAACAACCCATCTAGAAATCTATAGAAGTGTCTCCACTATGTCTCTATGCTTATCCATAACACCTCAAATTGCTCATGTCTAGAAAAATGTCCTAACTATCTAACAATATATATGAATTGAGACACACTTAGTTATTCACAAGTACATTTCAACTCTAGTGAGTTGAGACACACAATTATTCATATGAAAAACACCAATCGAGTATGATTGAGACTTACTCCATTAGACACAATAACACACCTTCCTTTGTGGATTGAGACATACTCAATTATCCACAAATCATAAAATTGGAAAATTATATAAAAAAAGCAAGCTCCCCCTTACTCTATGGATGGACACACAAAAATATAAGTGCTTCCCATGCAAGGTATCATTTTTGAGTAAGAAGCTAACTTGAGATAATAATATTCCTCCATCTTCTAATCTCCACATAATCCTTACCTACTACAAGTAGTACTACAATCTTCAAAATCCCAATCAACATAAACAAAAAATTTAGGCATATTTGTAAAGATCATATAATGTAATTAGATGTTGGGTTCAACCAAAAATCCATGCATATAAAAATTTATCTCTCCAAATAAAATTTAACCTCAAATTTCAATATCAATACCTTAACCTCCTCCCTCTCAAGGAAATTATGCATTTAATGTTTCTTGCATAAACAACTTTTGAATTTTTCATCAATTTTCTTTGTAACAAAGAAATACCCAAACCCTATTATAATAAAACTGTATATCCCCAATAAACAAGATACACTTATCCATCCAACACATAACAAAATGTAAGATTATTTCTTCATGTTATTAGAGTAGTGCTTTGAACCATTGACATATCACAACCAACTTGCATGTATAGTTTTAAATCCCTTAACCTATTTAATGACTTTCTATAGAGAGGCTATTATTTATTTTTAACAAAATTAATGAACTTACCACTCTCTTTCAATTGGCTACATTTATTCATCTTTTTAAACATTTGAAACCTTGAATCTATTCAATTTAAAATATATATTGTACACTTTTTTTGAAATCACACATAATAGAAATCCTTCTCAAATACAAGCCCTTTTATGCATAAATACTGAAGACTTTCCTTGATATCTCCACATCCTTATTTAGAGAAAATTAATCAATTTATGCCTTCTTGTCATTATGCACCCATAAACATATTGAATAGAACATGAAGGCTTGTGGAAGACACCCAACTTTGGATACCATTATTTATGTTTTTCCTCCCACACAAGGCTTCTTCCACATACAACAAAAAAAAAGTGCAATGATTTTGGAGAGTACACAAATATAATATTTTTTTTATAGAAACTTATCTAGATTAATAACAATTATTCCATGCAGTTAGAAAATTCCTCTTCTACAAAAGACTTCCTTCTTCTTGTTGTGGTCTATTTAGAAGTTTTATTTCAAATCGCCTCCCATTAAGTGTTACTGTATGCTTTTTATTTCTCCTTATACATTAGGGGATGTTCATTTTTTTCTTACACATATTATTAAGATTTCTTAGGTCAGTTATACTTGGTTAATATGATGACACATGGAAAAATCCATCATGTACATGTTCAATCTCTCCCTCACATGGGTAGTTGAGTTACACACACTCTTTTGGATTCTTCTACAACCTCTAATAACCACTATTATTCTTTATTTGAGTAGGTTATTTCACATTTTTTGGCATTTACCATGTTGGTAAAATATCCCATCTATTATGGGTAGTTGGATTTAATGCATCTCTTTGATGTATTTTCTCATATTTTGCTATATATGTAGCACTATCCTCTCTGCTTAGTTAGTTCATTGAGGCCCATAACATGAGTATTCTCAAAATTCTCTTATAGTGGTCTCATTTTTCTCTCTTTTAGGATTCTCTCTCCATTCCGCTATTTTGATCTTCAATTATGTGTCTATTAGAGTTGCATGTGATCTATAACTAAAATCAGATCCTAGCTCAATTCTCACTTCTTGTGAAATCTAACATAGTATCAAAGTAGACTTCTTTGGTATAGTTCATTATGTTTTTTTATTTTTTGAGAGACTTAAGACTAATCTAGTGCTATTTTTTAATCAAAAACCTAGTATACTCTTCTCTTACATCCTCAAATGATCTAGAGAATCAAAACATTTTAGAAGAAAATAAGTATCTATATACTCAACTTACATATTTGTGTTCTATGAGATCTAGGTAATTATAATTTTTTTGCAATCTTGGAGGCAATTTTGGCCATTCCATATAGTCTAGAAAGCTCGTTAAGTCAAGATTTTCTTTTGTTTCAACAAAATCAAAGATCAAAGGACCCACTTACAAATGACAGTTTGAAGAGGTTCCAAAAGATAGTTGATATTTCAAATCACTTTTTAGCCCAAACAAACCTTTCCATCCCACTCAAAAGGCCCAAAAACATAAAGATCTACTACCAATTCATCCAAATTAGAGAAGCTGGCCTCTAAGGAAAAAAAAATCCCCCAATTTCATACGATGTCCATACCATATGATTGCAAGTAAGTATATAATAAATAAAATAAATATTTGTGAGGCCCATGATCATAGGTTGGATACATAGATCCCATATTTTTTTGTTATTCACACGACTATACTTGGATATAATCTACTTTTACTTTGCATTTTAATGATGGTTAATTATAAACTTTGGGTTTAATTGTCAATGTGCTTATTAGATCAATTATCTTATGAATCGTAATTTTATGAGTATGATAGTTAATCAAACTAATATCTTGAATGTTATAAAATTTGGAAAGAATATGTTCAATACAAAATATATGGTATCATTTTAATTAAAATTGAATATCTGAACTATTATGCAAAGTGATGAACATATGATATTTTGTTTCTAATAAAGGCAAAAACGGGTTTTACAGGGACCCGAAACAACAAAGTTTACAACAAAAGAGAAAGGACTAAAAAGTCCAACAGTAAAAAAAGGCTGCACAAAAGGAAAAAACCAAAAAAAGCAATAGCCACCCGCAAAAGACCAGGAGGGTCAGACAAAAAACCAGCTAAAAAGCCAACAAAAAACTAGCTCCAACTAACCCAGAGTCTTCAAAATAGACTCGGTCTCTGCCTCTAGGTTCTGCATGTCCTAAACACCCTTCTTGAAGGGTTGAATCATCTATGGTGTAGGAGGAGCCTTCCTCTTCAAATTAGCTTTGGTTCTCTTTGAAATACCAACATCCTCATCCTGTTTTTTATTATTGACCTCATCTAGATCAACCACCAAAGACCCCTGTTGAGCTTTGTCCAATTTTTTAGTCATATCATTGATGATGATGGCATTGTGTCTTGCCATCCTATTGTTCTGCTTAGCTATAATTTTAATAGTATTTTTCATTTTATCCAACTCAATTTCAACCCTTCCGTCCATGCCCACTTGGTTCTGGGTTTCTTTACTGGCACCATGATCTTTTCGCTCCACCTCTTTCTTACCAAGTGTTGTAACCTTGGCTCCCATTTCTTCCAGTTTACTTTGAAGGGCCCAATTTTTTATTTTTAGCTCATTGATTTCATGAAAGATCCATTTCAAAATTTTGAAATGGTCAGTAGCATTATTCCTAGCTAAACCCAAGACATCCACATTGGGTTCCCTTTCTAGGTTGAAGCAAGTTTTAGTAGGGTCAGGGGTTACAGGGGAACTAATTATAGCATCTTTGTCCAATGATAGGGAAGCAAAGGATGAGGTATTGTTCACACTAGAATCCTCAGAATCAAGAGAGTCTTTAGAGTACGACACAAGGTTTTTACCTGGTAGATTCATACCTACGCTTCTGGTTTTAAGGGTAGAACTTCCCGGCTTAGGTGCAATGCAAGCTTTCACAGAAAGGGGGTTAAGGATTATCTTACCAATTTGGATAGAGGAAGGGCTAAGGACCATCCTAATCGGGCTCAAATTGGGAAAATTCCCTGAGCAGTTGGGTTCGATATCATCCTCCTTCGAATCAGGAGGGGCTTCCAAATTAGCAGGGGCAGGCATATTTTGGTAATGTTCAACAATTAACCTAATCAAACCTGTATGCAAAATAGGATATCTTTTTTGGGTTTTTCATGTGATCATCCAGACTTTTTTTCAAAGAACAGAGAAGATAGTAGGGAATAGAAACCCTGGCCTTATAGAGGAAATGGTTGAGCAGGGAAAAGTGATATCCATAGACCCTGGTGAAACAACCATCCACAGTAATGTACTCCATGATAACATGAAGAAATTTTCTCTAGAGAGATTTTATGGTATCGACTTCGAAGTAGCTGTTAGAAATTTTCACCAGTTTCATTCTTTCCTTCTCTTTCTTTGAAAATCTGATGACAACTTCGTAAAAAAAAAGCCCTATCCCTGAAGAATTTGTGTCCATCAATGGACATTCCAGTCACTTCAGCTATGAGGCTTTCATCGAGCTCAACTTTCCTACCAAAAAGGGTAAGTTCCCCATTTTTCCAATTCTTCTCAAAATGCTTGGTGGCCTCCTAATTAGACCCATGGAGTTTTTCTAGAAAAGGGAGTAAACCCCCACTTTTTACTTTGTTCCACGCTTTAGTATTTCTTGTATGCATCTAAAAGCTATCCGGCTCAACTCTTTTCCTGTCTCCACCCATTTTGACAAGCATAGTGGGGTAGACAGAGATGAAATCTTTCCTTGAAATGGTCTTGCCAAATCTAAGAGCCCACAAAGCATGCCAGACAATCTTACAGATTAAGCGACTAAGCTCGATCCCATACAATCTAATGATTGTGATGCAAGTACCCCGTCTTATCATCATTAATGAGGTGACACACTCTTTGCCCATGTGATGCATCATAGTTCAATAAGGCCCAGACATTAATGCTTAATTCACTAATATTTAGCCAAGTGCACTGTCCTTTGCTCCTAACCCCTTCATTCACAAAAAGAATCTGCCACAACATTGGCTTCTCTATGGGCATGTGAAATCTTTATATTATCAAACTTGGCTAAGGTTGAGATAGCATCATCAATCCAAGACTTAATAGTCCACGAGGGGGGGAGCTGCCTAAAAGACAATCAATAATATTTTTGGAATCCCCTTCAAGCCAAAGGTTTTTAAAATTTAGACTATAGGCCAAATTTATAATATGAAAAGCTCCAACAGCCTCAGCCAGGCGATTGGTTTGAGATCCAAGGGGAGTGGTAGTCACACCTAGAAATATGCCAAAGGAATCCCTTATGACTTCGCCACAACCCGCCGCCCCAAGATTACCTTTAGCCGCACCATCGAAGTTGGCTTTGACCCATCCATTAGGCGAAAAAGACTAGCAAACACCCTCTCTATTCTTCTTAGCTTGTTTAGGGGCACAGGGAAAATCAAGACTTATATTCGATTCCTTAGAAACCTTAAGATCATAGGATGGGTGAGCCACTTTCTCGGAGTTGCTAACCTTCTAGGATATAGCAATGACATTTTCTTTCAGAAATCTGATTATTTTATCAAAAACAATATCCACCGGTGCTTCTTTATCTGTATAAATTTTGTTGTTTCGTTCTTTCCAAAGACCCCAAGCAACATGAGGGAAAGAGAAATACCACAAGTATCGAAGTACATGATTGTGAGTCAGGGATTTCCATTGACAGAAGAAATCTTCAATAGAAAAGGGAAAAACCCAAGATAGTTTCCAGTAATAGATTATTTTTTTCCCAAATTGAGGCAGCAAAAGGACAGTGAAAAAAAAATGATGCACTGACTTTACCTCCATCTTGCAAAGAAAAAATCTATTAGGTATTTGAAAGCCACGCTTGCAGAGGTTGTCAACCGTGAGCACCTTATTTTGGAGAAGGATCCAGAAAAAGATATTGATTTTAGGGACCAGATGTTTGAACCAAGCCTTCGACCAGAAGGGAGGAGAAGCCTAGAAAAAGTAGACAAAACTAAATAATTGCCCGAGGGTTCATTACTGCAAACAAGATGATCTTCCGTCTAATCAAGGCAGAGTCTGACATCTAGCAAAGAAGACTGAATAGGAGCAAGAGCCTGACTGACAAGGCACAGATCCACCCATTTTCCATCCACCCGATATTCTTTCACATATGAGCCAAAAAGAGCTTTACAATTCTCAGCCCACCCACTAAAGGAATCTATTTTTATAAGGGGCTCATTAAACAACCATCTATCCTCCCATAATCTAGTTTGGTTTCCACTTCTAACTTGCCAACCCACTCCAGATTCAACAAATTTTCTTCCATTTATCAAATTATTCCAGTAGGTTGAGCCTCTGGGAAGAAGATGGGATTCCTTCAAAATTATAAGGATCTATTACTCTCCAAATATTTGCTTGCTAGGATATCATTCCATTCCCCTAAGGACGAAAATATTCTCCAAATTTGTTTAGCTAGATAAATCTTGTTAACCATTCTATTTTTTCTAAGACTTAAACCTCTGGCCATTTTCGGTCTGCACACCAGATCCCATCCTATTAAAGGCAGTCATTTTTTTTCTTCCACACTTGACCAAAGAAATATTTTTTGAATCTTTTCAATTGTATCCACAAACTTAGCAGGGATTTTGAAGAGGCTCAGAGCATAAATAGAATTTCTTTGAAGAGTAGCTTTGAGGAGTTGAATTTTAGTTGCTTGGCTTAACATAGCTCCTTTCCAGCCAACAAACTTCTTACTGAACCTCTCAACCAACAAAATCCAAAAGGATTTTGGGGGTTTAAGGCTTAAGGGTAAGCCAAGATAGGTAGCAGGAAAGGACTCCACCCTGCAACCAAGGATTCTAGCAATTTTATTTTGTCTGTGAACAGGAGTGTTGAAGAAGAAAAGAGAGCTTTTATGTTTATTAATCATCTGTCCTGATGCCCTCCCATGCTCATCCAACATAGATTTCAAAGTTTTTCCCTCTAAAATAGAAGATTTTCCCAAAAGCATGGTATCATCAACAAATTGTTGATGAGAACAAATCAGATTGCTAGAGGACAGTTTGAGACCAAGAAGGGATCTATTATCGATCAACCTTTTCAAATTTCTTCCAAGACTTTTAGCCATAATAGTGAATAAAATAGGAGAAATAGGATCTCCTTGTCTTAGACCTCTGGAACTTTGGAAGAAAGTCATGGGAGATCCATTAACCATTACATATATAGAAGCAGTAGACACAAGTTGTTCTACCATTTAAAGAACCTTGTTGCAAAACCCAAACGCCTTTAAAATTTGAAACAAGAATTTCTAGTCAACTCTGTCATAGGCTTTTGAGATATCAAGCTTTAACAGAAATCCTTTAGTCTTAGTTTCAACCAAGGAATGGATATTCTCATTCACAGTGACAATAGAATCAAGGATCTGTCGACTAGGGACAAATCCATTCTGTTGAGGTGAAATCAGAGTGGGTAAGAGAATTAAGAGTTTAGAAGTCAAAACCTTCGAGATGATTTTATAGGTCGAGTTGCAGAGGCTTATGGGTCTAAAAGCCTCAAAGTTCACCGCTCTAGGATTCTTAGGGATTAGAACCATAAAAGTAGCATTCAACTCTTTTAGGAGATTTTTGGATCCAAAAAATTCTTTAACAGTATTCACCACATCTTCTCCAACAATCTCCTAGAACCATTGGAAAAAAAACATAGGGAACCCATCTAGACCCAGAGCTTTACTCCCTTCAAAGGAGAAAACAACCTTCTTAACTTCCTCATTAGTAGGAATAGCTGACAACATAGAGTTATTTTCTTGATTGATCACATTAGTTATAGCCTCTATTAAATGGTCCTGATCATTTTGGTTATTTTCATCATTCTCAGAAAGAAGATTTTTAAAGAATAAAACCGCATGCTTTCTGATGTCCTCCTCCTCCTCATGCCTAATACCATCCACTTCAATTTGAGAAATTATGTTGACTGCCCCATGTTTTGAGGCTAATAAATGAAAGGACCTAGTATTTTTGTCACCTGTAGATAACCATAAAGCTCTAAATCTTTGTCTCTAGAACTCCTCTTTTCCAATAATATCATGCATCTTAATAAGGAGCTCATTCTCTTTTTCCTTAATATCATTCACATATCCTTCCTTCTGGATTTTGTTTTGAATCTCCCCCAAATCCATCTGAAGATCATATTTAATCCTGAAAATGTTTCCAAAGGACTCTTTTTTCCATTTTTTAGGTTGAATTTAACTTCCCTTAACTTTTTAGCTACTCTAAACATAGTTGTGCCAAAGATACTTATATTCCACCATTTCCTATTTTCATCTTTAAAAGAAGGATGAGAAAGCCACATTTTTTCAACTCTGAATAGGATATTTTTCTTCTTCTTTAAAGGCTCCACAACAAAACTAATAGGGAAGTGATCAGATCCAATCCTAGAGAGGGCTTTAAGAGAACAATAATAGTTAAAGAACCAGTGATTAGAGATTAAAGATCTATCTAATCTAACCTTAGAGATAAGATCCATACCCTTTCTACGATTCAACCAGGTATAAGAAGCTCATTGCAAATCTAGATCAATCAGTGCCTGGTTGTTGATGAAGCTTTGAAGATCCTCTTTACTCTTCGCATTGATCTGGGAACCTCCAAAATTTTCTTCATTTAGTAAGGGAGTATTAAAGTCTCCCATGACAACCCAAGACTCTTTGTCAAAAATCCTCCTAAAGGTGGCCACCTCCATCCAGAAGGATTTTCTAAGACCTTTTCCATTGGGGGCATAGATATTTGATTGGATCCAGCTGAAATTATCCCTAATATGGGTGAATCTAGTAGCAATATGGTTTGTACCTTCCAAAATCAGATCCCCTATGATTATATGACTATTCTAGAAGGTAATAATACCTCCTGAAGCACCATTCGAGTTGTTTCCATGTGTACTACAATGCTGAAACAGTTTTATCTTTTCCACTTTTTCCTTTGAAATTTTAGTTTCATGAATAAAGAGAATATCTGGCTTTTGATCTCTAACAAAATTGCACAAAACATCCTGCTTGTGGGGATTATTAAGTCCCCTGATATTCCAAGACATGATCTTCATGAGTTACAAGGGGAGTTGAGGCACTCCAAGATGGTTTTTTGAAAACCATCTACAATATCCTAAAAACTATTATGCTCTCTTGTCCATTTAGTAGACTTTTTCCCTCGAGAGTTCTTTGTTGCTCCATAGTCTGCCTTTGCTTTTTATCTGGTATAAATTCCACTTGGATTCTTCCATTGTTTTTTTTTTCTTTTTCTTTGATAAAACCTCTTCTTTATTAGTCTCTTCTTAACTATCTGTCTCTTTACTTGACTCCCATTCCTTATCAGTAAGGAGTCTTTTCTCCTAGGGTAATGTCTCCATGATGCCATTCAAATGAAAGGTTGAATAGTTACTAGAAAGATCAGTAGAATGGTCTTGATTATCGTATGAGTCCTTAACTATTTCTGAGGAATTAGGATCCATAAAGTGATCTACACCCGAAGGAAAAAAACCTTCAGAGGAAGGGAGAAGAAGAGGGATATTCAGCTCCAAGGACAACCCCTGGATAGGAATATCCTCCAAACTAAGGTTCCCATCTATTTTCTCAACTGGGCTCAGCTCTTGGGATAAGGGGCTAGCTTCCCGACTCTGCTTTTCTTCACCAACCATCTGATCCTCACTAGCTTCCTTTTCCTTAGTTGTTAAGGTATTCTCAAAGTCCTTACGCTGGAGTTCCTGTGGAATCTCACCCTTATTTCCCATATCACCATCAGCCTTAGTTGAAGTGCTTTGAAAATTAGACTCTTTATTCTCAAGGATTTCTCCTTCTAATTTCTTTCACCATACAAATTTCAAAGAACCAGCTAGTTTATGTTTCTCTTTGGTAGCATTTAACAGACATTTATTAGCCCAATGCCCAGATTTTCTGCATTTGAAACAAGCAAAATGGATAGTTTCAAACTCTATGTCCTGCGACCAGGATCTTAGCTTCGACTGAATCTCGATTGATGAGGGAAGGTCAGCATTCTAAGAGACCCCTACACATATTCTTGTAAATACCATCCCTTTTCTAGCAGCTGCCATATAATCAATAGAAAGGAGCTCACAATACCATAAAAGACATCCTCATTCCAATATTCCAGGGGAAGGCCTGGGAGTCTGACCCATACTGGTACATTCTCAAAAATAGATTCTGGAAGGTCTAGATTAGAAGACCATTTCTTTAGAGCCAGGGATGATTTCCTTATAACCCATGGACCACCACTTCTAACAGCTAAGATATCCTCTCTGCAAGTGAACTCAAACATGAAAAATCCCTTAGGGAGAGCTACTACTGAAACTTTTCCATTAGTTCTCCATTTGTTTTTGACAAACTCCCTGACCACTTCAATGTTTAGTCTAGGGCCCATAAATTTCCCCACTAGGGTTCTTTCCTTTAAAGAAATATTATGATCAATTAACAGATCTGGCACAGAAATTGCAAACTTACCTTTATCAGGGTTAGAGATATTTTGCACCGAAGGGAAAGAAGACTTTCCATTCGGTTTTACCCCAAACAGAGAGGTCTAGGGTTTGCGATTGCCTCCAATATCACTAGTGGTCCCCACCACACCTTTGGATTTTTCATTTTTTTGACCGACAGGGGAGCCCACAAGATTAGCCGTCGGAATATCCTTTCCTCCTCAATCCACCAGTATTTTGTTTCCAGAATTCACATCATCCTGATCCACCTCACCTTGCTTCTTCCTCGATCCTAGTACCTATTCTGCGTGTAATTTTTTATATCTTGCCTTGCCTCCATTTCCAATGCTTGATTTTTCAAAATCCTTCTTTTCCCTCCTGTGCCCGCACTCGTGTGCCTCCATCGCTACATATGATATTTTCTTGATTAATAGAAAATATTTGAATTAGCATGGAATATGATAATAAATGTCATGAATCAATGTTGCAGAAGTGTAATTGATATTGTTTTAAATTGTAATATTGTAGAGTTTTAATTTTAGAAAGGAAAATGTGAATAATGATTATACTGTATATATTATGTGTGATTGAACATGTGTGCATGTAATGCTTAATCTATTCATTTGTTTTTATTAATTATCTTAATGGTTGGATTAAAGTTTAAATTGAGTGCACAAGTTGACCTTCCATAGCCATGGAAAATCATAGGCAAGTTAATCTATTCTTTTATCTATCATAGAGCACTGAGCTAAATATTGTATATGTTCTTGTTTTAAAGCATTCAAATGGCATTTAAATCTAAAATTTAGAATAACTAACAATTTCTTTTCCTTTTATGGTATATTCCTTTTATCTAATAAATATTCTTAAATAATTGAACAATGCTTTTATCCTCAAAATTATGTATCCATTTATGTTTATGTCAAAAATATCTTGATAAATCACTAAAATGTGTATATTAAGATATTCGTAGATATTCATTAGCCACCTTCAATAACAATATACTAAGTTTAGAAATATAGTAAAATGTATTGGAAAATTAGAAAATTGAACGTCAACTACATTTTTACAAAGATAAATAGAAAATGATGTTACTACTATTAAGTTTAAATTAATTTTACAATGAATTGTAGAAAATCTTATAAAGCATTGTATTCTTGTAACTTCCCAAATTACCTCAACCTATCCTATAGGAACTCACTCCCATATAATTACTAATTAAATTTAACACTAAGTCATTAAGGTGACTCTATTATAAAATGAAAACCTTAATTTTTACACCACTCCCCCACAAGGTTTACATTACAAAAAACAAGAAAAGAAAGAACAAAAATGTTGCAACATAGACTAGCTACAATAACCCATCTAGAAATCTATAGAAACATCTCCACTATGTCTCTATGCTCATCCATAACACCTCAAATTGCTCATGTCTAGAAAATGGTCCTAACTATCTAACAATATCTATGAATTGAAACATACTTATTCACAAGTAAATTACACCTGTTGTGAATTGAGACACACTCAATTATTCACATGAAAAACACCAATTGAGTATGATTAAGACTTACTCCACTATTCACAATAACACATTGTCATTTGTGGATTGAGACATACTCAATTATCCACAAATCATAAAATTGCAAAATCATAAAACAACCAATTCCTTACTCTAAGAAGGGACACACACAAAATATTAGTGCTTCCCATGTAGGGTATCATCTTTGAGTGAGAAGCTAACTTGAAATGATAATATTTCTTCATCCTCTAATCTCTACTTAATCCTTACCTACTAGAAGTAGCACTACAATATTCAAAATCCCAATCATCGTAAACAAAAAATTTAGGCATATTTGTAAAGAACATAATGTAATTGGATGTTGGGTTCAACCAAAAATGCATGTATATGATAAAACTATCAATCTAGAACTAAAAATTTAACCTTAAATATCAATATGAATATGCTAACCTCCTTCCTCTCAAGGAAACTATGCATTTAATGCTTCTTGCATAAAACAAATTTTAGATTTTTCATCAATTTTCTTTGTAATAAAAATATACCCAAACCCTATTATAATAAAATTCTATAGCCCCAATAAACAAAATAAACTTGTCCATCCAACACATAATAGAATGTAAGATTTTTCTTCTTGTTATTAGAGGAGTTTTTTGAACCATTAACATATCATAACCAACTTGCATTTATATTTTTAAATCCCTTTACCTATTTATGAACTTTGTAAAGAAGGGCTATCAATTATTTTTGACAAAGTTAATGAACTTACTGCTCTCCTTCAATGGGCTACATTTATTCATCTTTCTAAGCATTTGAAACTTGAATCTATTCAATTTAAAGTATATATTGTAAACTATTTTTAAAATCACACATAATAGAAATCCTTCACAAATACAAGGCTTATTTATGAATAAATACTGAAGATTTTCCCTGATATCTCCACATCCTTATGTAGAAAAAATTAATCGCATTATGTCTTCTTGTCATTATACACCCATGAAATATATTAAATAGAACATGAAGACTTGTAGAAGACACCCAATTTTGGATACTCTTTTTGTGCTTTTCCTCCCACACAAGGCTTCTGCCACATACAACAAAAATAA
Source organism: Sequoia sempervirens (assembly GCA_007258455.2). Lineage (NCBI taxonomy): Eukaryota > Viridiplantae > Streptophyta > Pinopsida > Cupressales > Cupressaceae > Sequoia > Sequoia sempervirens. The sequence goes on along the minus strand of VDFB02268082.1, from coordinate 8,833 downwards.
AGTGCAATGATTTTGGAGAGCATACCAATATAACATTAACTTTTTTATAGAACCTTATCTAAATTAAGATCAATTATTCCATGTGGTTAGGAAATTCCTCTTCTATAGAAGACTTCCTTCTTCTTGTTGTGATCTATTTGGAATTTTTTTCTCAAATCGCCTTCTACTAAGTGTTAGTATAGGTTTTTTATTTTTCCTTCTATGTTAGGGGATTTCTTTATTCCTACACATATTATTAATCTTGCTTAGGTTAATATGATGACACATGACAAAATCCATCAGGTGCATGTGTCACTATCTCGGGCTCATATGAGTGGTTGAGTTATACACACTCTTTTGGATTCCTATGCCACCTCTCATAACCACTATTATGTATTTATATAAGTAGGTTATGCCACATATTTTTGCATTTACAAAGTAGGTAAAACCTCCCACCTATTATGGGTAGTTGGATTTAATGCACCTCTTTGATGTATTTTATCATATTTTTCTATATATGTAGCACTCTCCTATTAGCTTAGTTAGTTCATTGAGAGTAATGTGAGTATTCTCAAAATTCTCTTAGAGCTGTCTCTTTTTTCTCTCTTTCAAGATTCTCTCTCCATTCCATTATTTTGATCTTTTATTATTTTTCAATTAGATTTGCATGTGATCAAAGACCAAAATCAGATCCTAGATTGATTCTCACTTCTTGTAAAACCTAACATAGTATCAAAGAAGATCTCTCTGGTATAGTTCATTATGTTTTCTTATTTTTTGAGACTTGAGTCTAATATAGTGCTAGTGTTTTTCTCAAAAACCCAATATTCTCTTCTCTTCCATCCTCAAATGATCTAGAGAATCAAATAATTTAGAGAAAAATAAGCATTTGTATACTCTACTTGCATATTTTTGTTCTTGTGATATCTATGTGATTATAATCTTTTGGTAATCTTGAAGGAATTTTTAGCCATTCCATAGAGTCTAGAAAGCTCATTAAAGTCAAGATTTTCTTTTATTTCAACAAAATCAAAGATCAAAGGATCCACTTGTAAGTGATAGTTTGAAGAGGTTTTGTAAGTGATAGTTTGAAGAGGTTTCAACATATAGTTGATATTTTTAAGCACTTTTAGCCCAAATAAACCTTTCCATACCACTCAAAAGGCCCAAAAATATTAAGATCAACTACTGAATTTTCCAAATTAGAGAAGTTGGATTTTGTGGAAAAAAAATTCCCTCAAGGTCATACGATGTCCATACCATATGGTTGCAAGTGAAAAATAATAAATAGAATAAGTGTTTCCTTCACATCGTCCACAACACTATATTAGTGGCATGCGAGTAGTGCCACCAATGCTCCACCCTCCACCTACACATACCATATACAATGCAACCAACACTCTCGTGACCCCTAAGAATACTCCTTGAATATTCCTTTGCAACTAGTGGTTTAGATTCTAGTGGTTTTTCTGCAAATGGTGAGTAGTTTCCTAACTTCAAAGGGTGGTTTTGATAGTATGGAGATGGTTTCATGGATTTTGATGGTAGTTTCAACATATTTTGTCAAAAGGGTATTATTCTGTGGAATCTTAGATTTTTCCTCTCATGACATCACCATGATGTCATGTTGACATCAACATAGACTTTTAAAAATTTACCCTCACCATTGCAATTTTTAAATTTGTAGTGAAATTATAAACACTTGTAACTTTCACATACAAACTCCTTTTTCGATGGATTTTTTATTTGGGTAGAATTTCATGCTCTACACAGTGGTATTGTTATTTTTATAATTTGATGATTCAATGTTTCATAAATTGAGGATTCTTCAATAAATTATTACACAGTTCTCATTTTGAGACCTTCTAGTCTAGCTATAGCTTGTGGAAACAGATTCCTTTTTCTCTATCATAATTTTAAAATCAACTTAATTAGGCCTTGATTTATGGTTGTAATTTGTTCTACACATTCACACTAAGTATAGGGCCCTTTTAAACAAAATGGACTTAATTTGTGCCTTATTTAAGGCATTTTAAAGTGTTTTATTACACTTTCACACTTATCTAGGGTTTCATTAATTAATTGTGGTTAATTGAGCTTAATTATCCCTTTAATTCAAATTCAAGCCCTCTTAATTGCATTTTTCAAGAATCTATCCCAACACTCAAAAACAATATTGTGCGACATTTAATTTGGAAAATTTGAGGTCATAGAAAATGGTGCTAGGACCCATTCGCCTTTAGTGGTGAATGGGTCCTCTCCACATGGGATACCCCTTTCTTGGCATTTTTGAAATGGGTTTTTGATGTTATTTCATCCCCTTGAAGGATGGTCCTAGAAAGTTGTGCTAGGACGTATTCACATTTAGTGGAGAATGGGTCCTCCTCATATAGGACACCCTTTTTTGAATTTAATTGTGGCAGGATTTTAATGATTTTCAATTCTAGATCTGATGTCAGCTTGAATTATTTGAATTTCAGAGTTAATTCTTAGATTTAGTTTAAATATAAGGTTAATTCACATAGTTTCATCTAATATTTTCAAGAGAGCATCCTAATACTGCACAAGAGAATTATATAGCATTTCAAAGGCATTTAGAGGCAGATTATCAAGATTTTATTGCAGCAATTCAAGGTCATTTCATCATGTCAAAGGCATAGTGCATTCAAGCATGTTGTTGAACTAAGATTGTTGATGTAGCATTGAGGATCTATTTGCAAGCATTGTTTCAAATCTAATTTGAGATCAAGATCTACATTCTACATGGCCACTTCATGTTAGTTTGTAGATTTAGATTCCAAGACAAATTCCAAGATATTTGAAACATTTCATTGTTTCATGTTTCATGCTTCAATTTCATTATTTCATCATTTGGTTTAATTACCTAAAAGGGTTCTGACTTAGGTAAACCCCTATTCACTAACAATCAATAATTTTTTATTCTCTTGAATGTGTGTTTGTATATTTATAGGTTGAAGATCAAGTGGAGAACAAGATTGAAGTAAAATTGTCAAAGTTCTCAAGTTGCAAAATTGTCATTCACATTGCAAGAACATGGAAACAAGGCCACACAATTTTTTTCAGGTTTTCAAGAGTTGATTACCGAGGATCTGAGAGTACATACATCAAGGAACAAAACCTAGATCTCAATTTCAAAAAACCTAATAGGGACCCATTCGCCACTAAAGTCAAATGAGTCCTTTGTGACCTGAAAACAACCTTCTTGGAGCAAGGTACACATCATTTTATCCTCTCAAAAAATCCCTCATGGTTGCTATAATAGTTAGTATTGATTTCTAATTATTTTATGCATCATATCATACACAAAAAATCACATGTTTTATGGTGAGAATTAGTGGTGTATTATTTTGATCAAATCATTTTGGAAAACCCTTATTTTCCCTTAAACATTTTGGTGAACCTAACCTATTGAATATTGTAATTTTCTAATCTTGGAGTCTTTTTTCTCATCCTAGGTTAGATCTTGAATTCATTTACATTTCATTTGCATTAAATTAGATCTCATTTAGGGTTTCTTACATTGCATTCAAACTTGCATCTCATTTATGGTTTAGAATTGCATTGTTTTGCATTCTCTAAATCTAAAAAAATACAAAAAAAAATTAATCAATTTGCATAAAATTTATATCTCACAAATTTGCATTTGAAAATCAAAACAACATTGCATTTCAAATTAGGTATTTGCATTCATCATTTTATTACATTTTCACATTGCATTTCCAAATAATCTAAAACTAAAAGTTACTGTCTCAGACCTAGAACTGAAAGATATTAGGGAAAACTTAAAAATCATTCAAAAATAGTTAAAAACCCTAATCAAGGACCCATTCACCTTTACTAGTGAATGATTCCCTAATCAGGCTTGACCTGCACATTTTGGCATCTAAAAAGCACAAAAAAAACACTTGCAAATCAGTCAAAACATTTAAAAAAATACTTATCCAAGACCCATTTGCCCTTACTGGTGAATGAGTCCTTGATAGGTCTTTATTTGCATTTTCTAGGATTTGAAATCTCTATTTTAGGCTTTTGTTTGTTGCTATTACTTTCCTGTTTCAATTTTTTAATTTGTTGTTTCATCAAATTCATTTCATCTAGCTTAATTTGCTTCATCTAGTGTATTGTCAAAATTCAAAATTATATTTACAACATTTCATTTTTAGTCAATTGCATTGTTTAATCAGTAAATTACATTTTGGGTCATTGCATTGCGTCCTTCCATTTTAGTTTTAAACACTAGGTTTGTAAAAATTGTATGAGCTTTGCTACTTGGTGTCCTATTAGCAATACTATTGTAAAACATAGTTCAAGGCTCATGTCATCCGATGATATCTCACTCATCATGGATCTTGGGTTTTCTAGCTCTCTTTCTTATAGTGTTGATAATGAACCCTCCATGGCTCATAGTTTGCATACTTCATTTTCCATGACTTCACCTCCTACAACTAATGTGCTTAATGTTAAAAACACCATCTCTACCATAACCGCTTGTACTCAAGCTTTGGGGTGTACTCAAAGTCAGGGTGGGATTCCAATTCCATCTTCTACAATATAAATGTCCATTCCTACATACACTAGTATTCAGCCTACAACAACCCTTCAACCTACAAAAACCTTTCAACCAACCACAACCTTTCAACCAACCACAACAATCATACCCACTAGCACTATGTACACTTCCTTAGGCATTCCCGCAAGAATTCCTTCTATCTTTGTGCATTTGAATACAATATTCCCCCAACCATCGACCTTTACCAAATTACAATTCACTAGCCCTTTGCATACATACACTACTCCACCTTATTCCCCCGAATCTTACAATCACAATGATCCTTTCCTTAATTCACAATTGCAAACCATGATATCCCATCAACAAAAAGTTGCAACCTTACAACAAAACAATAATGGTCAACCTTTGCAATACATTAAAACCAATCCACTATCCATGGAAATATTAAGAGCACAAACGCAACAAGGTATAGAAGTTCCTAGGTTTGAGAAATGAGTATGTGCAGGATCATGATGGGCCAAAAAGTGGCGATATGATGGGTGTGTAGGCTATGTGGCTGACGACTTTTTTTTTACCCAAAATTGATGAAATGAAAAGGGTTTTTAAAGGAGATTCTCAGCTTTCCACCAATATAAATTATGCTTTACTTTGAATTTAATAAATAATTATTATTCATTTTCTATTTGAATTACGATTAAAGTCCTAATTGATAGGATGATTGAAAAACATCTATAGGTTTCAAATAGTATCACATTTTTTGAATCTGAAACATACTTCACATTCTATGCTTCGCATACTATAGGATTAAAAAAAATGAATTTAATGAAGTTTTGACCAAGTTAAGGTGGTCAGACATACAAATTTTTATATTCTTTAAAAGTTGTAATAAAAAATCATAATTAATTATTTACTTGGAAAAAAATTACAAAAAAATATGCATCACATCAGGACATGAGTCCTCTATTTATATCTAGAATATTATAAAAAAATGTTATCATTTTATTGTGGTTAGGGTGGTCAGACAAACACCTACTTATTTTTTCCCTGAAATTGAAGTACTACTGCATTGAAATTTCAAATTTTCACCAAATAGATTTTTTTTTTAAATAAACCTAGTAGTTTAGAGACTACATTCAATTTTCTACATATTCTATTCTTACATATTTCTAAAATAATATAGATAACTTATTCAAATTTTTAAATCAAGTTTTCAAACTCTAATTTTTCTAAATTTCATCGCCACTTAAGGGCCTGTTTTTTCCATGATGATCCTACACATACCTAAATATGGCGAGAAAAGAGATCATATTAGCCATGTTTTTACTTTTACAGCCTTGTGTAGTGATTTCATATTTGAAGATAAACTCTTGTCTAAGCTATTCCCTAGGGCCTTGAAGGATACTAGTTTAGATTGGTTCTTTTCTTTATCGAATAATTCAATTGGTGCATTCAATGAACTTCTTGATTCCTTAAATTACAACCACTTCTAGATTCAAATGGGTCATAAGATGACCCTTGCTAATTTAATGACATGCAAAAAAAAGAGGATGAGAAAGTGACTGATTTCATAGCATGATACCAAACACTTTATTCACAAGTAAACATTAAGATTCCTAAAGACAACCTTCAATGAATGTTTACTTCCAACTTAGAAAAAAAAACTCCAAAGAAAATTTGAAATGTTGATATTTTTGTCCTTTACACAACTATGTATATCCCTTCACGATTATCAAAATATGACTTGTGGCTGTGATGTGAAAAATCCCCCTAGTCGTCCTAAAAAGTCTGAATCCACAACTCAAAATAGTTATCAACCTTTCAAGAAGCAGAATAAGGGCTTGTTACAACTAAATTCCCCTCAACCAAGTCAACAAACTAATAATCAAGTGGCTACTATAAAAACAAAAAATTCTTTTGGGGATATAGATAGAGAGTTCACTCCTTTACCCGATATCCTTCATAATAACATGTAGCTTATTGAAAAGGACATGCTTACATTACCTCTTGTTAAAGAGTCTGATCCTAATATACCATTGCCCAAAGGCTTTTGATGAAACTCTTATTGTCATTGTCATCAACAAAATGGAAATGGTATAGAATATTGTAAGTGACTTAAACATCTTGTGCAAGAAATTATTGACAATAATCAACTTCAAATCATAGGTGTGAATGATCAAGGTAATAAGTTTGTAGCTCTTCCTAACCAAAACTTACAAATCTTTACCAATCCCATGTCGAAGCACACTATTTCATTTTTCAAAGCTAGTGAAACAAATAATGATGTGATGAATGTTGACATAGATGATGAAAACATAAAAGATATCAATGAAGAACAACTGATTAAAATGGTAGCATTTATTGAAGCTAGACCTCAAAAGGTCTCAACAAAAAATCCTTACTTAACCGTGCACTAGATAATCATCTTTACATAGTTTTCCAAATCAATGATAAGCCCACTAATGGGATTTTAATTGGTCTCATCTATGGAGAAAATCTGATCTCTAAATAATTCCTATTTTTTCATGAATTATATCAAGATACATATGACAAATTGAAAGCATGGATCAAGACACATAGTGGTTTTTCTTGTCCTACAATAGGCTCAATAGATCTCTCTTTAAAAGTTAGACCAAAAACATTAAATGTGTCATTCACCATCACCCTACAATCAAACCAATTTCATGTGAAGTTAAGATACCCATGGATTCGCTCCATGAATGTCATCCCTTTAGTTGTGCATAAATATTTAAAGTTTCCATTTGGAAATGATATCTTTACTGTGCATCATAGTGGATTTAATCCTATATCGGCCCGAGGGAAATTTTCATTAGATTTATTTTTTCCTTAGCCTATGGAACCTATTAAGCCTTGTGAGGACTTCTTTTTCAAATCATACCAAAAGTTCAAGGTGAAATGTATAGCAAAATTATCCCTTCGAAACATGCCTCAATCGATAATTGAACCACCTATCCTTGATGAAGCAATGATTGAACCGAAATCCTTTCCAAACATCCAAGAATAACCTATACCAAAACCTCCTGCAATATCCTATAAGAGACCACGAGATAACAAAAGTAATCTCATTGTCCATCCTAAAGTAAAAAAAATTTACATAGTTAAAGAGAAAGCGGCTGACAACCTCTTGTTGTGTCTTCCATTCCTCCCAATGAAGAGAAGGAACCTATGATTGAAAAACCAACTCTTAGAAAAACACAAATTGACAATAGATTGAAATGAAATCAAAATGCTAGAGATCATAGGCGTAGGCATCGTGCTATTGCTTGTATGTTACAAACTAAATAAGACTTGAGAACATAGAAAATAAAAATATGAACTTACCTGAAGCAATGCATGATGATCCTATACCCTCGCCACAACATAAACAAGAAAATTTCATGGAAATTGTCATTTGACCTCTCATTATGATTAATCTAGATGATGACATTGATATTGCAAAGATTGATGAATAAGTGCATAATGAATTGAATACATTTTTTTCTTCTTCTATGAACTTAAATGAAAAATCTCATGTTATGCCTTGCATAACCACCCCATTTTATTCTAGAAAAAAATGGGTCCCCCTTTCTCTTTTTTATTTCTTATGCTTTTGGTTACTTACTTTCCTCTTGGGGGTACTTATGTTTTCTGCCTGGGTTCGTCCTCTATTCTTCCTGAATTAAATCTTGGTTCTGTCTCAACTTGAATTGGTTTCCTTCTTGCCAAGTATTCAATGAAATAATCATAAGTAGTAGGATAGTTTATTTTAATATATTTCATATGCTTTGGGGACTAATGGAAGCATTTATTTTGTAGGAATAAATCCTACACTTGATGATATTTTCCAAGGGAGCTCAGCTGGAATGCATTCCCCAATCCAGTTGATCATAAAAATCAGCTAAGGCAAAGGCCGAGAAGACCCCAGAGATGTCACAACAAGTGAAATCCATGTGCAGGAATCGGTCGGCAAGACATCAATCATATTCTCGGTGACTAGGAGCTTCCCATCGACATGGGATTTTTCCTTCGGCAAAGGGTCTCGGTGAGATCCTTATGTCTCACCGACCAATGGTAGAGAGAATACATATCGGCGGGAGATTTTGACTTCGAGGTGAAGTCTCAACGACTTCTTTATGTCCTACCGACTAGTAGGGGCCAGACTAACACTTTTCCAAGAGTTATGTCTTCAGTAGAGAGTCTCCCTGAGTGTCTTATGTCTCACCAACCACCGTTAAAAGGTGTGCCCTTAGGCGAAAGACTTTCCTTTGGAGGGAGGTCTCGGTGAATACATTTGGTCATGCCGACAAGACACAAAAGGGGGCCTAT